>JAKUCM010006022.1:0-13575 GCA_023374145.1 Lepidium sativum
CTTGAACACATCTCAGTTATAACAATTCATATTCGCCATCTCGCTTCCAAAATCTTTAATGCTTGCATTACTACAGATATTTAATTTCTTTAACTATTTGAATATGAATGGGCAGAGCAGACGTGGTGAGCAGGTAAAAGATTTCGTATTAAAAGGTAGAAAAGAGGATTATAAATTGGTAAGTAAAGATCGAGACGCTCCATGGTCTCTTTCTCCCACATCGGAAGCATGGTCCAAGCGTTGCAGCCCGTACTTCCTCGCGTCTGCGGCATGGTCTGATCATGCGGTCCGTATTCCCTAGGTCTTCAACATGGTTCGATTGTACTTAGCTGGTAAATGGCAGAGCCAACAATCGGATCATCCTTTCTGTCGAGACATCGCGCGTCAACCGTACTCTCCGAGACATTGGGCCTTCGACGAAATGTGGGCTAAAGACGAGGTAATTGGCTTTGCTCGAGGCCTATAATTTCCGATGTCGCGTTCAGCGTCGCTGATTGGACCAGATGTCGGTCCTGGGATTGTAGTGGGCCTTGTATGAGGCCGCCTCGTATACATTACTTTACATCCAAACTTAAACTTGTGGGTATTACCATTGTCCCATAAATAAAACAATTTATTAACATAATTATTACAGGTGTCAAATACAATAATCAATTTTTTTATTTATATATTTTTTAGAAAATTTATTTATTAATATAATTTTAAAAATATATATTTTAAAAGATATTCAATTTATTTATTAACATATTAATAAAGATATAAAATATTATAGTTATATATATTTTGTACTAAAATATAATTATTACAAGAAATAAATTATATCATATATTTTATATGTTTATATTAGTTCTTAGTTGATACAACCGTAATTTACATTATTTATGTAAATAACACGAAAAATAATAATTTAAATAATTTGTTTTGTAACTATTTTATCATTTAATAATAATTGTAACTATGCTACTTGTAAAAGATGATGTTAAAATTTATATCAATTATTATAAATGATTGTAATAGTTTATCAATTAATATAAGTGATCTTAATATTTGTATTATTTATTATAATTGATGTTAATTTTGTGTCATTTGTAAAAACTAATGTTAAAATTCGTATCACTTATTATAAATAATGTTAATATTTGTATTTTTTATTATAATTGATATTAATTTTGTGTCTTGTAATAAATGAAATAAAAATTTGTATCATTTAGGTAATTGATCATTTGTCAAACATGAAGTAATACTTTATATCAATGTCATTAATGATGTTGATATTTGTTTATTTTGTTAAAAAAGATTTGATATTACGTTTTTTATTGTAACATATCTTATCATATCTTTGCAAATGATTTCAAACGTTTTTTATTTATTTTTAGTTTAAATTAAATAAGATTAAAAGTTATAGAATTATTAGTTTAATCATTATCATATTCAATAAAAAAAACTAAAATGGATAATCTATTTGTAATTAAAAATAAACACCATAAAATCTAAATCTAATACAAAAAGATACAAATCTACTAATTAACTCACATTGATTTTGGCTTTATTACTATTTATTATCATCAATGTTGTTAGCTTGATCAATGATGTTTAGACTTTCATCAGCATCTTACTTTTCCTGAAAAAATATGGTATAATAATAAAGTTAGATATTATTTATCTAAGAAACTGAATTTTTTTATTAAACTCAATAATGATATTTACCCGAGATATACTTAATTTTCTCCAGAGTTGTCCAATAAAAAAAACTTCAAACACACAGAGTTGACAATACTTGAGGATCTTTATTCATTTCTTCATTTAAGTACCCAATTGGTCGACTTCATAGATTTACAAGCATTTACCCATGTTTGAGTGCTACTCATGGCCGCTACGACAAACACTGAGAATCTCTATTAAGAATATCAAGAGTAATGTTAATATTAATAATAATAATAATAAACAAAATATAGAACAAAAAGGGAAAAAAATCAGCAACCGGGCCGCCGGGAGCGCACTCTAGCTCGGGCTCAAAAGGACTCGAGCTGGGCCGCCAGGAGCGCATTCGAGCTGGGGTTCAAGAGGACTCAAGTTAGACCGCACTCGAGCTCGGGCTCGAGAGGACTCGAGCTGGCCGCCGGGATGGGACTCGAGCTGTCTCGAGCTTGAACGCCTAGTCTTGACCGGTGGTGGCTAAAAGTGCTGCTCATCGCTCAAGATTGACATGATCATGTCTCACGCGTGGGAAGACTCTGTTTGCGTCTGGATCCTTGTATTTTTCCCCAAATGTAATATGTATGCGATTGCATATGAATGAGGCTATCTAGGATGAAAATGTAGTAGAAATGTATGATTAGAATAGCTAAATAGGCGCCTAACGAGCTCTAAAACGTGTATATAAACTCCCCCACACTTATCCTTTGCTTGCCCTCAAGCAAACATGTAAGAACAAACTCGGAGAAGAAGTTTCTCAACGGGGACTCAAAGCCAAAACAAGCTGACTCAAATGCTAACACTCAATGTCTTATTTTAATGTTCTGAACTGTAGTGCTAATCAAGTCCTACTCTGAAAACTTTAGCCATGCAAATCATAGTTCGATCTAAGCCCAAACTCAATTACAAATGCATTCAAATAAACCACTCATTTTAACATTCAGTTAGTTTTAAACCGTGAATCAAGTTACACATTTTATAAGAACTCGTTTGACTAAGCGAATGGCTCAAGAGATAAAAGTGATCTCTTCAACGTAATGGCTAGTCAAATCTGCTCAGGGATTACTCAGAATGGAATAAGGTTTAGCATAACGTTAAAGGTGAATGCCAACGGATGCATACAGTAACAAGGTCTCATCTACCCAGTGCACCCAACTCGAGTTCCAACCTATTCATTCTAAAACCCAGAAATCGGTTCCTATATCTACCCTTTTTAAATAAAAATGGCAACTCATTCTTCCAGCTAAGCGCTCAATAGAATCAACTTCCCAATCTTCTTTTCTATAGCTAATCTAAAGGAAGTGTTATTTAATTTAACACTTCTAGCGGTTCTGGCTTATGTCACATTACAACCCTTGTTCTTTTTTTTTTTACAAGAAACTTAAAGTATTTGTCGATCTTTTCTTTCTTAGAACCCATCTTTAAATTTTAATCACCACAAACCTTTACTAGAGCATACCTACGTTTTGTCCCAATTTTTCCCCTTAGATTCTTTAACATATACTCTTATTCTTTTCTTCATTTCTTTCTTAACCAAAGTAAATAAACTTCCCACACCCCTACAATATCTACGCATAGTCTGGTCCAAAACGTGAACCAAAAATTACATGAAACTTTGTTCATGTCGGTACTCACCTAACACATTATACCAAGATTAAACCTTAAAAAGCCTCACAATCACACACAAAAAATGTAGGGCTCGAAAGGAGGTAATGGTCATGGTGGGAGTCTACTCGAATTAACACGTTATAATGCAAGATGTAAAAGGAAATCGAGTATTCTGTAATCTAGAAGTCCAAATTCAATGCATAGCCCTGATAATTAAACATTCATTTTAGGTTATAACTTAGTAAGGAGTGGCGTCTTATCACAACAAAATTCAGCGAAGCAATAAACTAAAGGATAAACTTTCCTAGCATGGAGCAGTCTTAAAATTGAGATTGGTAGCAAACAGCAAACAACATTAACTTAGGGCAGTGAATTTATGACAAAAGTCAGCAAGCTTGCAAGTTGAAATCATCATGGTCCCCAATGCTTAATTAGACTCGAGCCTAAATGAATGCAGACTACATGACACTCTATTTTTGTATTTTTCATTGATTAAACGTTTTTTTATTTCTTAAAACGTAACTGTAATGCGATGTAAAGTATGAATGCATGAAAAACAAAAATAAGAACAAAGAAAACATGATCAAATGAATTATATAATTCTCCCCCATACTTAAATCACGCAGTCCCTTGTGTAGATAAAAGAATGACAAGGATCCCAGACCAGTAAACGTAATAAAAGCATACAAGGAGTGGTGCAGTCATACCTTAGCGGCAAAAAATGGTCAATCCAGCCAGATCCATGTCCATGCCATCATTATCATGCCATGACCATCCCGACTGTTGTGTGTTGGGATGTGGGGTCGAGTCGTGCTGATCAATGTGACTCGAGCCTTGGTTGTCTATCCAGAGGATTCCAGTCTGTAGTGTAAGTTGTTGGGGCTGCACCTCTGACTCAAACTGCGACTCAACACTTCGTGTGCGTTCTCTGCGGGGGCGACCGCTGGAGCGTCTGCTTGTTGCTCTACGCTGCCTCGGTGGTTCATAGCTGGCATCCGCCTCAAGATCTACAATGCCCTGTTTTGTTAGCTCCTAGGTTGCGTTAAGATCGAAGACAAGGACCTCTTCTGTTGGGTTTCTCTGTTGCACTTGGGACAGTGCCCTGTGCTCGTATGAAGAGGCCATGTGTGGTTGCATTGAAGGCTCGAGGTTAGAGGGTGTTCTGGAAAATGATGTGGATCATCTCCGCGGTTACGGTGAGGGTTCTCTGGCTGCACTTGGTGTATGTTTGCGCCTTCTACTCGACATCTTCCCCAGTGTGAGGTTACCAACCTTGTCAACTAGAGATCTCATCGTGTTGACGTTCCATTTCCCAAACTTCAAGAGGAGATTGATTTGGCTATGCGCCTCCTGTAATCCTTTTGGCATCTTGGTGTCTATATACTCCTCAAAATAGTAGCACTCTGGCTTGACAACACTCGATCTAGGCGCTTCTGGTGCATGTTCCCATCGGCTAACTCAAGGTATGCCTGTAGTTAAATTACTTGAGGGCAGTAAGAAGGCTATGTTGCACTCGAGCGCTAGATGAGTGTAGTCGACATTCAGAAGTTGTATTAGTGAGTCCAAGTTCTCCCCCGATAGAATAAACCTATACAGCCAAACACCTCTTGTTGGCCCCCTATTTAGTACCTTATGCTGAATGAGGTACGTCACGTCGAGGTATTCTGGAGGTATTGAATCCCTTGATCTTATGTTGACGCTTACAACTTCCAGAATCCTTGTCACTACGCCTCCTACACAGATAAAATCATTTGCCTTGGACTTTAATGCCCTCGTTAGACTTTATAGCTGATCAGTTACTTCATCAAAACCCGGGTAAATCCATTCTTGTTGCGGTTTCCTTCATACTGCATTACATGGTCGAAACCGTTCAGCATTACCAGAAGTGTCTCATCTATCATCTCGAGTTTTGGACGTTGAACATTGCCGGACTCGTACCTTGCAAAACATGAAGTTCCAAGGATCTTGTGGAAGTACCGAATGACGGGGTTCCTGATTTTGAAGCTTTTATTGGACGAGGCGTTGTACTCCTCCTGAGTACCGGTGATTTTCCAGAGTATTTTGAGCTCCTCATCATTGAAATTGGTGGCATGACTATCTGATGGAGGAAGAGCGAAGAGTAACATGAACTCTATTGCAGAGAACAAGTATTTCATGTCGTTTACAGTGAATGTTAACGTCCCAAACCCATCCATAGCCTTCAGCCTCTCCTCATGGTCCAAATACTCACGTAGCTCAACCGATGATAGGATTTGGATTGTCTATGCGGCATATGTATCTCTGGGGTACGAGACGAACTATGTTAACCCTACGTTCCAAAGCATCTGGTCAACATCTCTGGCAATTCCCAATTGCATCATTTTTTCGCAATGAAGATAACGGGTAGACGCCACTTGTATCTATTTGAGATCTTTCAACGCATGCTTGTGTGGAATATTCTGAGGTAGGATTTCGTTTCTCTAGTCGTCCTTTTCACTTTCACCACTACTTGATGCGTCATTAATTTCTTTCACGCGTTCGCTGGTCTTTTTTCCCTCATGACCTTCTTACTGCTACGTCTACTAGACCGGCAGATTAATTGCGTGGCTTCTAAACTCGAGTCCTCGTTATTCAAATTGATCAGTAAATCAACCAACGATGGAATACTTTTGCGCCTCGAAGATCCTTCACCTGATTTCCTCATATTGTGTATAGCAACTAGAATCAACAACACCAAATTCAATCCTGAGTGAGCTCAAGTTAAAGTCGTGAAAACTTAATAATAATATCAAATATAATATATAATAAATATGATTGTGTGTGTGTGAGAGAGCTCGGGCGTGATTGAGATTAAGGGCGCGGTTCGAGCGTTAAGGGGTTGGGGCACACGGATAAGGGTACGTGACGGGAGCTCAAAAGAGATCGAGGCGGCGTGTTTCAAACTCGAGACGGCTCGAGTTTGCTTTGGTGCTCGTGTGGTGCTTCGTGCGGCGTTGGGGCGCGCGAATGAAGTGGTGCGTGGCGCGTGAGGATAGCTAGAGTTGTGGCGTGGCGTGATGGCGTTGATTTGAAGGTTTGACGGCGCGAGGGCGCGTGGATTTGATAGCGTGTGGCGCGTGAGGTCTACGAGACTCGAGTTGGAGCTCAAGTGGGTGCGGCCAAGGCGTGGAGCGTGGATTTTCGTGAAGGACTCGAATTGGGGCTCGAGTTGTGGCGCGCAACGGTGAGCATTGGCGTGGCGTGACGGACTGTGTACCCGACTCGGTCTTGGTTAAGCTTGGCGGCAGGGCGCGGTTGCGGGTGCGGGAGCTCGAGTGTTGCGAGACTTGTTTTGGATTCTAGTCCGGTCAGTGGCGGGGATAAACTTTAGCCTTGACTTTGTACTTGTGGTGCCTTAAGAAAAGAAAATGGAGAATTATGTAAGTAATTAAGGTGAAGTGAAATGAAGGAGAAGAAGGAGTTGTTTTTATGCAAAGTGAAGAGTGGAGAGTGGGGCGTGGGAGAAAAAGTCTTGTGGAAGTGCAGCATAAGGAGACAAAGTGATGTCTCTTCTCTTCTTTTTTTTTGTTTTAGGCAGGACTCGACCCGTGTCTTGACGGTGCCCTGGTACTCGAGTCCTGAAAATCAAATATTAAGCTAGGGGCGATAATAAAATTATAATTGTAAAAGCTTAATTAGGATATCTGCAAGGATATGCATGAGATTGCCTCCCAAATGCGCTTGTTTATAGTCACTGAGCTTGATTTTCACTCTTTCAAAGGCTAGTTGGTTCATTGAGAGAAACTGAGAGTCTCTCGTGAATAGTCTCATAAGGTCGATACTGCTTAACCCTTTACCCATTCAAAGTGAAATTGTTTCCTTCCCCGCTGATCAATGTAATAGCTCCAAATGGCAAAACTTCTTTAACTCGAAATGGACTTGACCATTTTGACTTTAATTTTTCATGAAACAACTTTAGCCTCGAGTTAAACAATAATACTTGGTCACCTGGTATGATTTTCTTGTGTGCAATCTTCTTGTCGTGGAAGACTTTAGTCTTTTCCTTGTACACTTTTGAGCTCTCGTAAGCTTCAAATCTGTCCTCCTCCAACTCATGCAAGTTCAGGACCCTTTTCTCTTGAGCAGTTTGGAGATCAAAATTTATGAACCTTGTAGCCCACAGTGCCTTGTACTCTATCTTCACAGGCAGATGACATGCTTTTCCATATAGAATCTGACACGAGATTCTTCCAATAGAAGTCTTGAAAGCCATTATGTAAGCCCATAGGGTGTCGTCCATGTTGACACCCCAACAACTCGAGCTAAAATAACCTTTATTTGCTTGTTTGAAACTTCCACATGACCACTAGTTTGTGGATGATAAGGCGTAGCTACTTTATGCTTAACTCCATTCTTCCTCAGCAGGTTCTCAAACACTTTATTGATGAAGTGGGAGCCTCTATCTCTGATTACAACACGAGGTACACCAAATTTGGGGAAAATGATGCTCTTGAACAGCTTGATGACGACCCTAGCATCATTAGTCGGATTTGCTACAACTTTTACCCATTTTGAGACATAATTTACTGCGACGAGAATGTAGCGATTCCCATGGGATGGTGGATTGAATGACCCCATGAAGTTGATTCCCCAACAGTCAAACATCTCTCAACTTGTAGAATTGGGTTTTGTGGCATCTCGTTCCTTTTGCTGATATTACCCATTCTCTGACACGGATCACACTTGAGTTGAAATTCTGAGTATCCCTGAACACAGGCGGCCACCATAACCTTCATTGCAAAATCTTGTCTTGAATGTGGCAAAATGTCCACCGTAAGCAGATCCGTGAAAATGCTCCAGAACATCTTGAATCTCTTTTTCTGCTATACACTTTTTGAACAAACCATCTGATCCCTTCTTGTATAAGTAGGGTTCATCCTAGAAATAGTGGTTGACGTCTCTGAAAAACTTCTTCCTCTAATATGATATCAAACAGTTAGGCACTTCACCCACGACTAGGTAATTGACCAAATTCGCATACCAAGGTAGAGTGGATCCAGCTAGCTTCTTGTTGATTTGAGAATAATTTTCTTCTGCTCCTAGAGTCATGAGTTGCTCTTCTGGCATTCAGTCATCAATAGCGGTTGAGTCCTCAATCATCATTCACGACAAGTGATCAACTACTCTATTTTCCACTTCAGGTGTGTCCAGAATATCTAAGTCAAACTCTTACAGCAGCAGTATCCATCTCAGTAGTCTGGGCTTAGTGTATTTTTTCTTCATGATATTTCAGTGTTATGTGGTCTGTGTGAACAATAACTTTGGATCCCACCAGGAATGATCTGAATTTTTTAAACGCAAAAACTACAGCAAGAAGTTCCTTTTCTGTGGTCGCATACTTGGCTTGGGCGTTGTCTAGTGTCCTGCTGGCGAAGTATATCACGTTCAACTTCTTATCCTTTCTCTGACCCATGACTACTCCAACACCAAAATCGCTTGTATCACACATGATCTCGAATGGGAGATCTCAGTCTCGAGCTTGGACTATCGGAGCAGATATCAACGCTTCTTTGATCTTAAGGAACGCTTCGAGACACTCATGGTTGAAATTGTACTTGACCTCTTTGCATAGTAGGCTCGTCAGGGGCCTTGCAATTTTGGAGAAGTCCTTGATGAATCTTCTATAAAACCCAGCGTGACCCAGAAAACTTCAAATATCCTTCATTGTCTTAGGGGGTTGCAGTTGAGCCATGATCTTAATCTTTGTTTTTTCAACCTTTATACCCCTCTCAGATATCTTGTGTCCCAACACTATCCCTTCCTAGACCATGAAGTGACATTTTTCCCTATTGAGCACAAGGTTGGTCTCCACGCACCTACTAAGCACCCTGCACAAATTTGACAAACAAGAGGAGTAAGAAGAGCCATAGATGGAAAAGTTGTCCATGAACACCTTGTCTACATCCTCAATCAAATCCGAGAAAATAGAATTCATACAACACTGAAATGTAGCAAGAGCATTGCACAACCCAAACGACATGCATTTGTAAGTAAAAGTGCCATAAGAGCAGGTAAAAGTAGTTTTTTCCTCATCATCCGGGTGTATATGGATCTGAAAAAACTCGCTATACCCGTCAAGGAAACAATAATACTTCTTACGAGACAACCTTTCAAACATTTGATCAATAAAAGGTAAAGGGAAATGGTCTTTTCTACTGGATGAGTTTAGCCTCCTATAGTCTATACACATCATATGCCCCGTTATGGTTCTAGGGGGTATTAATTCATCTTTATCATTCTTAACCACAGTGATACCCCCTTTCTTTGGAACACAATGCACAAGCGAGACCCACTTACTGTGAGAGATTGGATATATAACATCAACGTCTAACAACTTAAATATTTTTTTTAATCACTTCTTTAAAGTTCGGGTTTATTCTCCTCTGAGGCTCTAAACTAGAATGAGACTCATTTTCTAAGTGTATCTTATGCATGCCAAAAATTGAGGAAATTCCTCTAATATCTTTAAGTGTGTATCCTATGGCTTTTCTAAAACGTTTAACCTCAGTCAAAATCATGCTCAATTCATCATCATTCAAAGTGTCATTCACGATTACAAGATATATAGAATTAGGGCCCAAAAAAGCATATCTTAGCCCTGCATGAAGTGGTTTCAGTTCCACTTTGGGTGCCATGAGCTCAGACCAGGCATCAGCAACGTCAGGCATAACGCATTCAAGCACTTGCAGCTCGAGTCTCTGTCTCGAGTCTGGCTCAAATACACTCGATTGTAAAGTCACTGTTATGCCCTCTGAGCTTGCTTTGTCCAACTCCTCAATTACCACTGAACTCTTGACTAGCCTGTGACAATCCAACAAGTTCGCGTAGCGTTCAACTTCCTGACTCAAGTACCTCTCAGCGGAATGATAAGGGTCCAAGCGAGCAAGGGATTGTAAAGGTTCAAGGATAACCAAGCTTTTTCAGCACAACTTTCTTTTGGATTATGGCGCTAATCTCATGTGTCAGTACGATCATACCCTCGAATTCTTGAGTCTTCTCCTTGACTGCGTCTTTCAGAAATTTCTAGTATGGAGGCATTAACATAAAAGCGTCCAGAATTGGAATCTTCACTTCAATGTCTTTCATCTGCTTATCGAAGAGTGTCTTGTACTTCTCACTAAGCTCCTTCTTGAACCTTTGGGGAAAGGGTAATTAGGGTTTATATGGTGGAAGACAAATGGTCTACTCCTCTCTGGGGTTCCTGTAGGTGGATGATCATCTAGAGTGATGGGTCTGGGTTCAAGTTGGTTGGTTGTGTCGAGCTTATCTTTAAGTGTAGGTGGTTTGCAGTGGAAATTTTTGTCTGATCCTTGATGAGAAAATCCTCCCCCTCCTGAACCTTATTGTCCTCAGTATGCTTTGGATTCTCTGCTTGAATCAGTAACTCACGTCCACTTCTCAGAGTGATGGCATTGGCGTGATACTCTTTTGGGTATGGAACTCCTTTCCCTGGAAGTTGGCATGTTTTCTTCACAGTAGATGATGATGCTTGCTGACTCTCCACGTACTTGAGTCTTTCATTCAGTGTCTCAAACTTGCAAGTAAGATCATTGTGAGAAGCGTCAATCTTAGAGTACACCTGTGCAAACTTTTGTGTGACTTCGGCTGCAAACACATTCTGTCCCTTCAGGATCTCTTGGAGTAGGTTCAAAACTTGTGGTGGCTGTGTAACGGTGGATAGGGCGTGTGCTTCATACCCAGGTGGTATGTTTGCAGATGGCTGGTAGCTCTTATGATATTACTGCTTTAGGACAAACACATTCGACTGGGCGTGTAGGGTTTTGGGTGGGTAGATATTGTCTCAGAGATTTGCCATGTTGTTGCTTCTGTATGAGAGGTTTGAGTGCTGCTTGTAGTTGTTGTACTACTTGTAACCACCTCCCTGATTCTGTGAGTACCTGATCTCCTCGACCAGATCAACCTACTCGTCGTGAATATGTTCGCTTCGAGTCATGAGCTGGACATGTTTCTGTTGTACTTGCATCAACCTGTCGATTTTGTCCAATTTGACGTTCATGGCCTTGAGATCCTTCCTACTGATTTTTTCTGTGTCCACTGTACTTTTAACCGTCCTGTCATAATCCTCATTATACTGCCCATCTGCCTATGCCATATTCTCCACTAGCTGCCAACCTTCAGTGAAGTCCTGGTTAAGGAAATTTCCATGGCTAACAATATCCAATAGCCTTCATATGTTAGTGTCAACACCCCTGTAGAGATTGTTGTGCAGAGTCTCAGCAGGGTAACCATTATGTGGGCACTGAGACTGGTAATTCTTGTACCTCTCCCAGGCTTCAGCGAATGTTTCAGAATTCTGTTGGGTAAAGGTAAAGATAGTGTTCCTCAACTTTGCAGTTTGAGAGTTGGAGAAGAATTTGGCAAGAAACCCAGATTTACAAGCTTCCCATGAAGTGATGGAGACTTGCGGTAGGTGCTTCTCCCAGACGTGGGCTTTGTCTCCGAGAGAAAACGGGAACAACCTCAGTTTGAATGCATCCTCACTGACTCTATTGAGTCTTTGTAGTCCACAAAGCCGCTCAAATTTGTCCATGTGATCAAGCGGATCTTCAGAAGGTAGGCCTTGAAACTGCCTATTTTGGATCATAGAGATGATACTGCTCTTGATCTTAAAATGTTGTTCTTTATAACTGGAGGAACAATCCCAAGTCTCTGGGTGTGAGTGCTTGGTGCATCTCCAGATCCAATTATTCGCGGCCTCTTCTGTTGAGGTTGGTCCACAGGAGGAACGTGTGTGTTCAACTTTGTGTCTGCGTTCATTCTCACTCGCTCTGTAAGCATAATGTAGACTTGGTTTCTCTGCGCTCTCAACTCGCGGAGACCCATTTGGCAACGACACCAATTTGATAACTAGCAGAGACCCATTTGTGCCTCGTCGAGGGTGGAAGAACTCGGACACAACATTGTAGATGGATTCGGTAAACTAACTCATGCTTTCGTCTTTGTGGTAACATTCACAGTGAGGGTTCCTCATCGACATATAATTTGTTGGCGAAGCTTTTACGAAGTTCAACAAATCTGCTTTGTCTACGTTAGAACATATCAACAACTAGAGAAGGTCAATCTAAAACCATAGACAAGAGAAGAGCAAAAAATCTTTGATTGTTGAGACGATTCTTCGACAGAAGAGATTCACCAGAAAAAGAGTATCTATTATGCTGGAATACCTACATTGACTACATAAAGGTGATGAAATCTCGCCATCTAGCCGGTGGAAGATCACATATATGAGTTCTCAGAGACGTGGTGGATCGAGCTATCCAGAATGGTTCATCAAAAAACCTAGTGGTCAACGAACCTGATCAACATGATAGAAAGATTAGAAACAAAAAATAAAGAAAAAGCTAAGCAAAGAACACAAAAACCCACAAGAGAGAAGAGAGAAGATTTAAGATTGTCAATAATTAGTTTATACGCTTTGTTCCCAATTGAAAGGTATACTAATTTGTATCAAGGATTTCACAATTAATCTTTATATGCTCAAAGTAATTTGTATAACATGTCCTTTTTGGACTTTTGTTATGTTTATTAATTGTATATTAATTATATCGACTGAAATAATTTATATGTATCTATTTTGAAATTGAAACTAAGTTGACATTATTTTTTATTGATGTTAAAAATACTGATTAGATACATTGTTTGTTGTAAATTTATATTTTACATGGATTGTTTTAAAAATTATTTAAATTAACATTAAGGGGGATTATTGGACAATGTATTTTTTACGGATTTGGATGTACTTTGAATCTAAAGTAAAATCTAGTGTTATTTAAGAATGTATTGACTGAAATACTTTAAAATACATGATTATTTAATGATGTATTTGGGTGATGTAATTCAACATACAATCACTGCTATTCAACATTTTTATCAACATTTTTAATAGATTCTGACATATTGCTTTTGTTGTATTATGTTCACGACTAACACAAATCACTTGTTTTTAATGAGGATTCTGAAATCCAATTGTCAATTAAAAAAAATAAAGGCTATGTGTCATCTATTGAATCAAAGATCTACAATCGTACCCTTTAAATGTAAATTCTCTGGAAACATCAAATTTTCTGGGTTCTTGCTTCCGATCGATCTATAAGTCGATTGATGGTGTGAGCCAATCAAACGAAGAAGATGGACCAGGGAAATTTCATCATGATCATCTTCCCTTTGCAACAATGCTTTGGTCTTTCGTCATGATATTGATGAAACTTGGATCAAATCTCTCTCTTTTCCTCC
>JAKUCM010006023.1:0-43494 GCA_023374145.1 Lepidium sativum
CAGGAGGAATAATCGGTGGTGGTGGCTCTGCTGCTGGTACCAATACTTCCTCCATGGTTTTTGCTTTTCAGGTGAAGCGGCTAATTACCGGCGAGCTGTGACTTATAGGGTTAAAGAAAAGCATTTGCGTCAGGTCTCTGAAATATATATAATTACAAAGAAGGCAAGAAGCTATGCTGTATCAAATTGATTTTGTGAATCTAATACTGAAGTTAATAGAAATTTACGTCTCTGGCCATAATAACCGAACAACAGATTCGAAAATTTTGGTTCGACTTTTAGAAAAATTCATTTTATTTCAATATTTAAATAATTTTGATTTTTTATTTTATTTCACTCCAAATTTTAAAATATACCAAATAAATACCAAAACTAATCATTATTTAAAATATTTTGATTACTTTTAATTATATAATAACCATATTTTTCAAGTATTTGGTTACTATCAGTTATTTTTTGGAAAAAAACTATTCAAAACAAAATAATATTATTTTAAGTTTAATTTAGTTCTACTCTTCTAAAACCAGAATTTAACATAAACCAAACCAAATTTAGTCCGTATCTATTGATAATCATATTTTCTAAACTAAAGAAACCCTTAGAGAGGTATATTAAACTATGTATTTTGTTAGAATGATTCCGATTTTATGAAATTTCAGATGATTGTAAATGAATCCAAATAACTTTCTATGATTTGTGATAATCACTTAAAATCACTGTTCTTAATTTTTTTGTATTTTTCTAAAATCATTAGTTTAATAATATTTGATTTCAAATGATTTTTTTAAAAAAAATTGTTTGAATAACAAATAATTTACCATTTAAATTTAAATCGTCAAAATCAATATTTCAATACACAAACAACCGTGTGTCATTGAGAGAAAAAGAAGCATTTGCCTAGGATAGTTTTTTTTTTTTGCAAAAAGTTAGGAGCATATATAATTATATGTATATATTAATTTTATTTAATTTACTCTAAATAATAGTTGATATTTGGGCATGTATGTGTTGTGCGAAAGACTTAAAGTATCTGTGTTATTACATATAGTAATAAATGGATATGAACTTTTAATTGAAGTTAAAAGTTAAGTATTATGTTACATTAATTACAACAAAGATCAAACCAGGTATGCTTTTTTAATTATTTTCACCTAATTAGTTTATAAAATTGTAAGTAAAGGTTGTAAATTTAAGTTTTATATTGTAGAAAAATTTCATTGAACCTGAAATTTCACTTTGAAATTTTAGATGAATAATTGAAAATAATGATAAAAAATAAACAATAAACATATACGGGAGATCAATTTTTTTTGTTTTCTCATTTGTTTTGATTAGATAACTATGATTTTTGACATTTTAGATATTATTATTATTATTGTTAAGATAGAGCATTTTATTTTAAATTGCCTGTATTAGTTATAAATATTGGCAGAACTCTGAATACATTTCCTAAAAACTCAGAAAACCCAACAAAATAATAGAATGCCCATGGCTGTAAGAACGAAAGATTTGGAATAATTTATTTGATCAAACTCAAAGAATGATTAACGATTTTGAAGGATGGCAATGATAAGACAAGTCATACAAACATTTACGAATAATGAATATATATTAGTTTGTAATAATTTTGTAGTTCCAAACTTTGGTTTGGTCTGGTTCAAATTCGGTATACAAAATTTCTATGATGAATATTTATTGATTTTGGGTTGGTTTGGTTCCATTTCTACTATCATGTTGTTCTTGAAGTTTATAAAAGAACTCCGTGTCGTTTTAGTTGCTCGCTAATTTGGGTGAAAAGGGGCGGGAAAATTAGATATAAACCCTAAGAGAGAGATAGAGTAAGAAGGGATAAAATTGGGAACTCAGATAGCGAGTGAGTAAGCAAAGACGGAAAGAGATGAGTCATCATCATCAATCTGTAGTCAATCTGATCAATGTTTTCGCTGGAGCTTCTCATGATCTGACAGTTGTTCATTCCAAGCTCGAGAAGGAGTTCCAGCAAACTTATCCTGACAATGTAAGTAAAACTCGACTGAAATCTATAATCTGAAAAAACCTAATTTTTGAAGTTCGCATTCAAATTTAAACTCGGTGTTATTCTTGTCAATTGGATTGTGATTTGGATTTTCTCATGTGTATATATCTGTAGTTTTATGGATTTTATAAATTGTCTTTTTGGGTCGTAGGCGAATCCCATGAAGCTGGTTATGAGAATTAAGAAGTTGCAGGAAGACGTTGCTGTAATCAAAAACCAATGCCTTGAGCTATTGTCTGCTAAGCAGGTTCGTATCTAGAAACAGCTAACCGGAATTGGAGACTGTGAAAGTAGCAGTAGAGTTTGTGGAAAAAAGCTTCCGTTTTTAGATCAATGGACGGCTCAAATCTTAGTTTTCGAAGTTGTTAGTTCTTGAAACTGCTTGATTATCAATATATCTCTGTAACTTTAACAAAAGGATGAGTTATTAACAGGATTTGATTGACAAAGCACAGACGACACTTGTTGGAAACTGTAACCTTATTCAGAAAATGAATATATCCTTGGGTGAATCAATAAATGGTGATGCAGAGGATGTTTTAGCGGATTTTAATCAGGTTGGTACTCTTCTCTTCATTGGTAATGTGATCAGTCCTTCAGTTTGGCAAATTGTTTCTCATATTGCTAAATAGTTTCTTGCGGTCATGCAATTTCCCTATGCTAATAATTGAGATAATGGCAACAACATTAGCTTTGCAAATAAATGCTTCTGTCAAATTTTAACCTTCCCAGTGCAGTTCAATATATAATACTCAGTTTCTCTGTATTGTATACCTTTAAAATCACATTCACATGAGTATCCTGATATGGAGAAGCTTCGTAGACTTTCTATAAATGTTTGGCTTTTCATTTCTTGTTTGTCTACAGATCATTGACGAATGGACAATGCAAGTTAGAACGAGAACAGGTTCAGAACAATCCATTCATTTCATTAATACATGTGTGCATGTATGCTTATAAAGAACCTTTGTCTTATGTATTGCAATTCTTGCATATCAAGCTCTTCAACCTGTTGTGGTATCTTGTTATTTTCCTAAATTATACCCCTTGTTTGTGATACAGTGGGAGAGACAGAGGAGGCAGATAAAGAAGACATCAATAAGATGCTTTTCTCAGCTATTGTGCATACCACTTGAAGATGTTCATGTTCATGGTTATCTTCAGACCCACACAGTCTCTGCATATGATCGAAACTCTAATTTAGATATTTGTACCTAAGATCACCACATAATTTTACAGAATTATTCTTCTACTGTATTTAAAAGTTGTATTTTAGCTGTCACTTGTTTGGCTTGTAAAAGAGATAACCATTGGCGTAGAAGTTAGCAGAATGACAAAGCTTTCTCACTAGCCATTTCCTATGTAATGACTAATGAGACATCCAAAGCCAAGTATGTATTTGCTTTCCTCTCTGTGAATGTCTCACCAATCTTGTTTCCTCTATTCACTTGCCCTAGCATGAGATCAATTAGAAAGTGGTCCAAGACCTGTGTCCAATCTACACAAGGAGGGGAACTATTGTTACAAAGATAATCATCTTTCTCGTGACTGGCATGATTCATCTGGAAACTGTGAGTTTCTTTCACAGTAACTTAGTATCTGTGAGGTTTTGTCTTGGTGTTTCAGTATTGAGAAGGGACGAGAAAGCCAGCTCCAAACTAAAGTTGTGATTTAAGAGAAGAATCACAAAGCCCAATACCAACTGTAAGGCCCATCTCGCCCAAGTCCTGAAGGAAACAGGTTGGCACCACTCAGTTGTTTCCGGAAATGAGACCGTGTCGTTTTGTGAGCATGCACGACGTGTTTACACGAAATGGGAAATTGCTGGGGACAAAATGAGCATTGGAAGATAGAAAACAGGGTGTGTTTTGGATGTATATGAGCTCTGAAAAGAGCAAACTTTATAACATTGATTCTAGTGGATTCCAGGATAAGGATTTCCCACCCGGTTATTGAACCTGAACACACGTCGAATCTTCTGTACACAAGTTTGAGGCAAATCTCTTCTCTGCTCAGTGCTAATGTTCACTGGTGATGGATTCACTGTTTCTTCTCTACTGTCATTTCCTTTCAAACCCATTTTAAGTAGCTGACTCAGAGCATCTCTGATACACAGTACATCTTTCTCCAAGTTCGTCACTTTCTGCCCCGTCGCTGATGCCGTCCACATGAAGCTCCGAAATCGTTTTCTCAAGTTTGACGACATGGGCCTCCAAGGCGACCATTTTCTCCTCCGAGCCTGATGTGGCAGCTGCGATAAGGCCATTACTGTGCTTTGATACCAATGTTTTAAGCAGCGGTTTAGCTATGGCTGATTTTAGAATAGAATAAGATGAGAGACCCTAAGAACATCTCCAATACTATTAAGATTCTCTCTTATAAAAATTAAAATAATAAACTAATATATAATATTTTTTCAATCAAAGAATTTCCCAAAATTTAAGAAATGTCACCCATAGTCTCTTTAAAATGAAAGACTTATTTATTTTTATTGAGATTCTTTTAATAAAAAATTATTATTTAATATGATGAGAAACTTTGATAAGAGATTCCTATGGAAGATGGTCTAATGTTTGGGATGGCTTATATAGAAAGTTCTTTCATATACATGAGATGAAACGACAGTGCATAAAGCAAAAGATTGTAGTGTGTTTAAAACGACTACATTTCGTTATCGGAAACTCTCTTAACGGATAAGTGTCTTTACAACTACGTTCTTTTCTTCAAAATGACTGCGTTTCATTACTAAGTTGTTTAAGAACAGGTAATCATAACAATCCATTAATCTCAGCTATTAATCATACCACTTGAAGATGTTTTTATGTTCATGGTTATCTTCAGACCCATACAATCTCTGCATATGATTGTAACTGTATTGTACACTTTTTTGTACCTAAGATTACTACATAATTTACAATACCTAACATTCCAGAAACTATTCTTCTGTTGTGCTCAAAACTTGGGGTTTATCTTGGTTACTTGTTTGGCTTGAAAAAGAGTGAGAACGATTGGCGTAAAAGCTAGCTGAAGGACGAAGCTTTCTCACTAGCCATTTCCTACGTAACGAGACATCCAAAGCCAAGAATGTCTTTGCTTTCCTCTCGTCTTCCAAAAGATCACAAGCATCAAGCAGAAGTTCATCATCCATGTCAGGCAAAGCTTGCAATGCATCAATGGCATTTCCTATTCTCGAGTAAATTTCGTTCAGAGGCATGGACTTTGCGCAAACAGCGTTATCACCTTCGGTGTCACTCAAATGTTTCCTTGTCTCTCGTCCTGTCTTTTGAGCCTTATGTCCAACTAGACCATCGTCACCTTCTGTCTCACACAAATGCTTCCTTGTCTCTAATCCGGTCTTTTGAGCCTTATGTACTAACCCCGAAGGCAGAGTTATTGGGTTGGTTCGCTTACTATGCTGCTTGTGGAGCGAACTAAAGTCATCAACTATGTCCATCTCATGGCCATAATTTTCCAATTCAATCATGAGATTGTCACAATTGAAGCTTTCTTGGGAGTGATGTTCATATAGCTTGCACAAGTTGCCATAACTATCCAATGTTTTCCCTTTGTATATGGCTGCATCTGGATGCTCCTACAAAATCAGACATTATAAAAATCGCATTGAATCACAGCTTATGAGAAAAGACTACTTTAATGTTCGGCACAACATCTTCCTCTTATTACTGTAAAAGTTTAAACGAAGATAAAAGCAAAAACACTAGCCCAAAAGTATCATTAGATAGCCTCTACCTTAATATATGCTTCCCAACATTCGTCTTCTGCAACAATGGTTTGCTTCTCCTCATCCCAAGCAAAGTCACCGAGATTGAGGATATTGTTTATGTCATCGCGCTCTTTCATCATCAGTATGTAACGATTCTCCAGCATGAACATGTCAGTCTGTAGCATGAACTTTACATTGAAGGATTCTGCCATGTCAGCCCAAGCTTGTTCTGTGAATGTCTCACCAATCTTGTTTCCTCTATTCACTTGCTCTAGCATGAGATCAATAAGAAAGTGGTCCAAGACACGTGTCCATTCTATACAAGGAGGGGCAATATTGCTACAAAGGTAATCATTTTTCTTGTTGCTGGCATGTACCATCTGGAAACTGTTAGTTTCTCCCACAGTATCTCTGTACCCATCTGTACTTCCACATTCTGAGAAGGATTCATACAAATAGATTATAGAGGAGTCATACATCAATCACTTTAGCATCGCTAGTCTCATATACACAACTTAATGAGTCAAAAAGATATAATGAGCACAACGATGCAATTATAAAACTTAGATACAGCTAATATAACGAGTTTTTCTTTCAACAGATTAGCTTTACCATTTATTAAATCTCAAAGAGTTACTATAGAGCAACTTACCTATCATCCGGACAATTTCTGCAGGAGTGGGATCAAGAGCTTGAGCCAGGCGTGTGTATCTCCCATCGGACATTTCCTTTCCAAAAATGAAGCAAAGATTTGGATAGCTTGGAATAGTTTTAACTCGATATGATCGAGCTTCTGGATGTGCCTGCACATGCTTCATTTGTTAAAAAGCGTAATCGTATATCTGATATCTTAAAAGAGAAAGAATGAGCCATGCCTGTATATACGTATCCCAAATGTCATCATCTGCAATGACCATATCTCTCCTTTTATCCCATGAGAACCCATTTTGCTCGAGGAGAAACTTTATGTCATTGTACAACCTTCTCAAGTGTTTGTACCGGTTCTTCAGAACATCTTTGCTGTGCTGAGACCCAAATTTAGCATTGAATGTTATAACCATTTCATTCCACGCACTCGTAATAAAAGTTTGCCCAACTCTGTTGCCTTTGTTCACTTGGTCCACTAACAAGTCAATCAGATAGTGGTCCATTGGCGGAGTCCAGAATGTCCTTGTGCGGTCAGAATTGTGCCCTTGAATGGCCTTCGTCTCATCTGGAGAAGCAAGAATTTCTACTTTTCGCATCAATCACAATCAGAATAATACAAAGATTTAATGCTGAATGAGATTTAAACCCACTCATTCGTGCAGCCGAACCATCATCTTTGAGATCTTTGCCTTGAACTGGATGAGGTAACATCCCTTGCTCCGCAGGACAGGCAAATATTGTGTCCAAATCGTTGTAGCTTGGTAATGATCTCATTCTATATGTTCTAGCAAGCGGGTGCTCCTGCCTCATCATATCTAGATTCAAACTAATGGAGTGAAGATCAAAAGATTATGCAAGGAAAGAAACTATAGCCTAAGAAACACAAACCTTGATGTAAGCATCCCAAACAGCATCATCTGCAGCTATCATTTGCAGACTTTCATCCCACGAAAACCTGTCTTCCCTCAAAATAACTTCCATATCTTTGTAGTATTTCAACAACTTGTTGTACCGGTGCCTTAAAACCCTTTTTCCATATTGAGCACTAAATCTAGTATTGAACAAAGCAAGCATATCTGTCCATGCTTGTTTACTAAAAGCATTACCAGTCTTGTTGCCTCTTCCCATTTGATCAAGCAAAATCTCAATGAAGTATTGATCCATTACCGGAGTCCACTCAGTTTTCGAGCTTTCTTTACTCAATAGAGCAACACCACAACTACTTTCACCTACAAAGTAACTCACATTATAACCAATCCAGCAGTAAAGTGTGCATAAAAACAAGAGCTTGAGAAGAACAAAGTACACACCAATGTTGACTCCGTTGATCTCATCTTCAAACTCAAAATCATGACTTGACATACTATATCTCCCATCCGCAACGGTATACCCATAAATTAAGCACAAATCATTAAAATTCAGAACCGGTTTCGTCTTGTACACACGAGCCTCAGGATGAGCCTGTAAAATCAAATCCACCAAACACAAAGTCAATTACCCAAACCAAAAACAATCTACGAAGCAAATTTCAAAAATCTAGTAATCATAACCTTAATATATGAACTCCAGAGAGTCTCATCTCCAATCACCATTTGATGAGTTTGGTCCCAAGAGAAACCACCATGATCAAGCAGACACTTAACATCATTATACTGTTTCCACAAATTCGTATATCGGCTTTTCAACACATCTTTATCATACTGAGAGCCGAACATGGAGTTGAAAACACTAAGCATCTCGTTCCAAGCTTGCTTATTGAAAGTGTGACCAGTTCGATTACCTCTGTGTAAATGCTCTAACATTAGATCTATGAAGAAACGCTCCATTGTTGGAGTCCAATACGTCCTTGTTCGGTCATTGCAAGTAATCTGACCACTCATCGAGAATCAAAGAGGAAGAAGATGAAAGTAAGAATCAGGAGTGTATAAATAGGTAGCGGTTAGTGTTTAACGCGGCGGAGAGAAAGAGATTAGACGGAGTTTGGAAGAGAGAGTAACCCTAATCCTGAATTATATCTGTTTGGCTCCTATGTTTTCGAGTCTTCCTCTCTACCTATGGTCTTTTTGGTATATATGCCTTTTTTCTGCTTAATCTCATAAGGCCCAATTCGTCGAATTTGTTCTTCTCTTTTTTTTTTTCTTTAGATTGACAAAATCTACAGCACAGCATAGCGTAAAATTTATTCCGATAATTTTTAAAAATTTACATAAAAAGACGAATCAAATTTTTGATATCAAATTATTTGTTCTTGTCTTATTTACAAATACACTAGAATCTTTTTAAACTAATAATTTCTATACATTAATTAAAAATTGTAATTTTAATGTAGGGTCAATATTATGAATTTACGAGAGATTCTAGTGTATCATCATTTGATTATACAATTAGATTTAAAAGAAATAGAAAAAGCTCAAGTTTCTTGAGGTCAAGGCCAATAAATATAAGTTAGACCGCATCATTAAACCAAAAGAAACTATCGAGACCAAAAGTTAGAGTCTCTTTTGGGAGTCTTTGCCTGTATTCTCCAGAGCTTTGTGAAGCGGAATTACTTCTCTTTTTGCCGCCTATTTGCTTTTCTTTCCTTACTTATCCTACAAGCAATTATATCTCGAAGGAGAGCCTTAATTCCTTCAAAAACTTTCGCCGTCAACCTCCTTTGTCCACCGTCTCTTCCTTTGCTTACTGTAGTTTTGGTCATTCAAGTGGTTTGGAGAGAAAGTGTGTAAGGTGTTAACTATGTCAAGAGAAATTGATACTATTTTTGAAAAATGTCCATGGAAGAGGAGAAGCTATTTATGGGAAAACTTCTGAACCCCGAGTGTCAGAACATGTCAAGCTTCATTCATGATATGCCGAGAATATGGCGTACACAAGACCGGTGTCGTGGACTTTCTTTGTCTAATGATAGATTCCAGTATATATATGATCATGAACAGGATCTTCTTACTGTCCTTAACACAGGTGCTTGGTCGTCTAATGATTGGAACATGGTCTTGGAAAGGTGGGAGGAGAAACCTTCTAATGACCATAGGTGTTGGATCCTCTTAAACTAAGAATATAGGTGGACCCCCGAGAGATGAAACATCATTCACATCCTTCCGAGATATGATTACTGAGTGTTCTCTTTGTGGTGTCTCTTGGATTTCTCGGAACCATCAAGGAGATGAGGCTCATCATGCTAGAGATGCTTTCTCACCCCTACCGAACAGAGTGGTGGTGGCTTTAAAAGCCATTCTATGGACGTGCCAAAGTTCCCTTGACCTTCACTACGATAATGTTGAGGTGTGGTCTGAAAATGCCACTGCTATTGAGCGGGTAAATTCAGATAACATCTGGCCGAAATACAGAGCTTATACATCCTGAATCAAACTGCTCTCACTTCGGTTTCGGTCTTGCGTTTTTAAAACCTCCCCGACGAGTTCCAATATTGTAGCTCACCGCATTGCTCTGAGCGTGGTAAAAGATGGTCGTTGGAGCTCTTATCTTGCTTCGGGTAAGCATGAGTGGCTCGCTCCGATCCTTGTCAAAGAAGCACAAGTGAACTAGTTCATTGTTGTTCCTAATCAGTTTCCTATTCTCTCTTCTGGCTATAATGTCTTTTTGTTTGGTTTTATCTATGTTACTTTGAATGGGTAATATTATGTTTAAGGCTGATAAAAAAAGAAAAGAAAAAATCTAACAATAATCACCAACTATTTTGTAAAGGAAACAAAATCTGAACCGAATTCATGGTGCGTGGAAAAGCTTGGACCAGCTAGAGAGACGCGCATGAGAGTATAGTCGATATCTCGTTCATATTTCTATGTCTTTGGTTTAGAATCATGTACTTAATCATGAATTCTAAAACTAATGTATTATTGGATTTTAGATTTTGTTAGATTATCAGCTTCTACTTTTAAACTAACTAGTAATTATTGGAGAAACTATTTTCTTTATTTTTTAAAAAAAATGTAAAATACGTGTTAGTCAAACCACAATTTTAGAAATACCACAACTAAATTCTGTAATTTGTTGGGTATTTTGCAACTACACTCTTAGCATCCACTAGATTAATTTGACACAAATATTAAGTTATTATGAATTTTAATTGGAAACAAAACCTTTCATTCTCATATCTTAGAGTATAATTCTCCTTTTCGGATGTGGGACTTTATAGGTTTTAAGCTAGGACTAGGTTTATATATGCCTGGTCATGAAACCTTGGAAAAGAACCTTGAAATGTATTTTAGCAAAAATTTCTAACATTACATATAATCTTGGAAGTGGGTTTTTTGTTTGTTGTATGTGGGCTTTACTAGCCGATTTTACCCCATATAGAGAGAGGGAGTCGAATTCCTTACGGTCTGAGACTATGTCCGGAAACTCTGCCACTTATTGTGAAGCTTTTTGGTTCCTTTAAAAATGATTTTGTTTGTAAGGTTACTAACCGATTATACTCCCAATCAGGGGAGAAGGAATCAAATTCGTTACTGCCTGGTTTTATGTCAGAAGACTTTGTCACCTAATCTAAAACATTTAGTCACTTTTGGAAGTAGGTTTAGTTTTTGTTGTCTATAGACTCTATTGTCCGCCGATTATACCCTAAACTAAGGAAAAGGAGTCCAACTCCTTGCTGCCCAAGATTCTGATAAGGGACTCTTCTGGAAGTAGATTTAAATGTACTTTTTTTAGAGTCTAAGGTACATTTTCTTGGTAGAGTTAATTTTCAGGTTGGTAAAGGTTGATCGAGTTAGCTTATAGCGTGTCAGAGTTTAGTGGAGTTAGTTTATAGGTAGTAAAGTTTGGTAAACGTGATTTATAGTTTGATAGAGTTTAGTAAAGTTAGTTTATAGAGTGGTAGAGTTTGGACCACTTTGTTTTTTTTAAAAAATTTGTTTATTTTTTACAGCTATGAAAGAGGAGAAGAAGTACACTCAAAGGGTAGTTTCGAGACGAAAGCTCCTGATGATAAACAAAAACATTAACTACTATTGCACATTGAAGAAAGTTACAATGATGATGAGTCTTATTGGCGCTGATGTATACAATGATAAATAGAGGAAATCTCAACTTGGTATCATACTGAAGTTTGCTGGCGCATGGTTCACATGGGCAAGTAAACATGTGCAATACCTATTGAGGAATATACTTTAGACAGCTACGATGCATGAGTTGTGAGTGTTGGCCGATGGTCGGCCAATAAGATTTTCTTTGCATGAGTTTCAATATATCACACAACTCAATTGTGGATTGCGGGATCCTAATGATGCAGACTTAGCCACAAGAGATTTATGGAGAGAGATGGATTTAACCCACGGTGATGGTCCGAACTGAGCTGGGCTTGACGGAATATTAAGGAGATGCAAGGATTGGTCACTTGAGAAAAAGATGATGGTGGAATTGCTGGTGGTGCTATATGTAGCTATATTCGGTTTGCACATCAATAATAGGATCCCAGTGTACCATGCAAAATTGGTGATGGATCCAGAAACATTTGAGACACATCCTTTGGGTAAAGTAGCATTTGATGCCTTGATTAAATCGCTCCCTTCATCATCAATTGAAGCTTCAACGTACACTCTTCACGACTTTGTGCATGTGCTTATAATATGAGCATACGAGTATATCCCACATCTAGGAGTAATGTGTGGAGGAAAAAGAGACGATCACATTCCTCACACACTTCTCTTGGTTTTGATATTCAGGATATCTTCAAAGTTGATAAGAAGACATATGTCGACAAAAGGTAAGCTTTGATCTTGGTAGAGTTTAGAGGATTCTCTGATTACATTGACAGAGCTTGGATATAGTTTAGAAGATTTTGGTAGAGTTTGGTTATTTTTGTTGGCAGAGCTATGATGTAGCTTAGCAGATTTAGTTAGATTTTGGTGGACTTTATACTTTGTTTGGTAGAGTGTAAATGTCTTTGGTAGACTTTGGCGTATTTAATATTTAGCATAAAAGAGTTTGGTAGATCATATATACCTTTGATATTTGACTTTGTTTTGTTCGTTTATAGGTTCACAGTCCACTTTCTTGAAACGCCTTATGAAGACCCTGCTTGTCCTCGAGATGTTGAGGATCCCAAAGTTGACATAAGGATCCGATACATACTTGCTGGAACATTAGATGAGATGTTTTGGGCTATCTTGAGTTCTACAAAGAGGAAGGTCGATGAGCCGCATCGTGAGCTGCAAAGTGCCAAAAGGTCAAAGTCAAAGGTGAAGGAGCCAGAAAAGAAAGAGCTCGAGAAGAAAAAGTCGGCTAAGAAGAAGAAGGCTCATGAAAGTCCAAATACAAAGGAGAAGGAAAATCTGGAGTTGGAACTTGGTATGACTTTGTCTGTCTTTAAGAAAGCGGCCAAAGAAAAAGAGCACAAAAGCAAGGGGGGGGGGGGATAATATAATGTTGAAAATGTTGTAGTCCATGAAGGAAGCATTCAATGTGATGAGATATGATCAATTCAACATGTCTGAACGACTTTCAAGAATAGAGGGAAAAAGAGTAGATTATGCAGTGATAAATGAGCGGCTTCGTAGAATTGAGGAAGGCATGACACAACAAAACTTGATCAATCAACGCCTCCTTAAGGTGTTGGAAGCAAAACTACATTTGGTGGTGCTGGCCTTGGAAGAGACTAAGAAGTCCGCTATGGATCGGAGTGAGTCTCGTGAAATTGAGACCCAAGAAGGTGATGGTTCCCACCCGGGTGATGAGAAAGATTGAGGAGGCGATGGTGTTGATGCCTCATCTAGGATAAAAAATTATACGTAAGAGTCTACTTGATTATTATTGAACCGTTTCAAAGACTTAACTATGTTGTATTCAATTGGATTTGTTTGATTGACATATGTGGTGGACTTTGTAAATTCTATGGCAGTGTTTGGTGGACTTTGTAAACTCTGGCAGAGTTTGGTGGACTTTGTTAATAATGTGTTATAGACATGAAATAATCTTTAGTTGACTTTTCCTTGTTGTATTCCTCTAATGGTTTTGTTTTGAGTATAGTAGTTCTTTGACTGAGTTGACAGATTTTTGTGAGTAGAATATGGTAAAGAATGGAATTAGATATACTAACTCTTTCACATTTTTTCTCTAGAAGGAAAGGATCTCTAAGGAGCTGCTAACCTCAAATCCTTTATACCTTACATTACCACTTTCTGGAAAATTGAAGATTAGTATAGTGGAGTTAGGTAATTAAATAACAGAGTTTGGTATAGTTTAATATACTAACTATATTACGTTTTTTCTAGAAGGAAAAGATCCTTGAGGAGCACACCTCCTCACACACTATGTCTCCAGCAATACCACCTCTTATAAACCGGGAGTATGTTTGGTCGTTGTCATAGCTTAATGGAGTATGGTAGTGTAATATGGTAGATATTGGTGGAGTTAGGTAGATAAACTTTTTAGGTTTTTGATTCCAGAAGGAAAGGATCCCCGAGGAGTAGCCAACCTCAAGCCATTCGTCCCCAACAATACCACTTTCTGGAAACCTAGACGTTAGTATGGTGTATTTATATAAAAGAATGAAAGAGTTTGGTAGAGTTTAGTATACTAACTATGTTACGTTTTTCTAGAAAGAGAAAAATCATTGAGTAGTCAACCATACACACTAAGTCCCCAACAATACCACCTCCTAGAAAGCCGGAGGTTAGTATGTTAGATCGCTGGCAGAGCTTAATGGAGGGTGGTAGTGGAATAGTAGAGATTGGTGGAGTTAGGTAGACTAACTCTTTCACGTTTTTTTCAAGAATGAAAGGATCCTTAAGGAGCAGAAAACCTTAGAACCTTTGTTCCCAACCTTAAGACTTCCTAAAAATCCAGAGGTTAATATGTTAGTATGAAGTTATTTGACAGAGCATGGTGGAGTTATATAATATAATGGTAGATGTTAATGGAGTTCAGTGGATTGTGGTATACTAACTCTTTTATCTTTTTGTTTCCAGAAGAAGTGGATGCTCGAAGAGGAGGAAACCTCAGACTCATTGGGCCCAACATTATGAATTGTTAGGAACCCACATGTTACTAGTAACTTTAAAACTCCACAACAAACACCTATCGAGTTATTACTTACGCTAGAGTCCCAACTGGCCATTATTAGTCTCAATGAAGGAGCTCTAGGAAAGATCTAATATATATGGAGGACATGCTACGTAAACCAACTTGGCTCTGAGTCCTTGCTGCAAACGAGGTATTGCTTGGTTGGTTTAAGTAGACTCTAGTTTAGTTTGGTGGAGGTAGTTCTTGATGTCGTAGACTTTGGTGGAATTTAAAATAATCATGTCAACCTTTAGTTGAACTTACTTTTTGCTTTGATTATATTACAGAAATCGCCTTTCGAAGGAAATTCTGTTGTTAGGCGTATTATAGGGGATGAGGAAGCACCTAACTCATACAATCCATTTGGACCTGTACAGAAATCCAAAGTGGTTCGGCTGTGTAACCTTATCAGGAGCGAAATGTAATCCCCAATAAAATAATATTTTCTCTGTTTGCTCATTACGAACTAGTACATTTTTTTTTCTCATTACGCACATTTCCAGGGATAACTCGATTGATGACATTACTCATTTAGCTGAGTATTATCTTCAGTTGCTCATGCTTAGAGATAAGTGGCCGGTAGAACAATATGGATGGCTCACATATATTATAAATATGATCTTTTATGTTTGCTTATATAACCTTGATAGACTTACCTCTTATCACTCCTCTTCTTATAAGAGTGATAGGATTGTGTTCCTTGATTCTTTGCTTTGTGCTTGTTGGTGTGCCCAGTACAAGACCTTCACATGGAATGAGAAGAGCTACATTTTTGATGATTATTTTCACCAAATGTACATTGGAAAAGCCCCAACATGGTGTCAGACGAACAAGCAATGGTTTCAAGATGTTGACACCATTTACGTGGCTCATAACATCAGGAATATCCATTGTGTTGCACTGGAGATCGATTTGGTTAAGTAGTACAATAAGATCTACGATTTGGCCCTCTCAGTTGTGCCCACCATGAACTGATGGATTCAGTTAGGTATGTTTCTTGAGTTTGCTTGAAAGCTTGGTTAAGTTCAGTATACTTGGTAGACTCTGGTAGATCTTGGTTAATGTTTGTGCTTGCTTGGTAGACTCTTGTAGACAATGATGCGTAGCATAACGTTTTTTTTCAAGCAATCATGCTGTATGCGAGGATGATTACATACATGGCTAAGAGGTTCAGACCAAAGGAAATGTGGAAACAAATGACTGTGAATGTGTACACTATCTTTAAGGTGAAGTTGACCCCATTGAACTTCCAATCCGCTGACTGTGGCATGCATACTCTAAATTTTATCGAGTTATTAGTCCTGGGATGCAGATTCAAGGGACTAGATGATTAGTTTGTCCCTTTTATCCGTATGCAATCTGGTATCAATGTTATGGATGAGATTCCAATACTAGAGACAATTTCAGCAATTGATCCCAATCCGTGTGGGGTAAGATTGATAAGGAAGTCTTGATTACATTGTCACAAGGGTTGCTTTTGGATTGGTACAACTAGGTTTACTTCTAATAGAGTTAGGTAGACTTTGTATATGTAATTAACAAAACTCTTTTTTTTTTCTAACCAGTACTCCTAAAGGACCACTAATTTATAAGATGATGGTCATATGCGAGTATTACTACTTATTTTGTAATGAACCTAGTGTATTAAACATTGTGGATGTAAGGATTAACACATTTGACTTTGGTGGAGGTAAAGATTAACACATTATGGTGGACCTAACATATAACATGGTAGATGTTGGTAGTTTTAACAGAGAGTATGGTAAAGTTCTTAAAACACATGTTCAAATACCAATTTTACTTCTTCAAAATTGGACGTTTGTTCTACACATTCATGCATTATGTCCCACTCATTTACATCTTGAACAAGTCGTCATTTTCCTTGAACGCTTTACCTCTAATGATCACTCAAACCAAATTTTAAGCTGCTAGTTCTTTGGCCAACCAAGTTGGTTACATACAACAGGAGACTTAAAAATTTTACTAGCGCCCATCTTTGGGTATGGGAAGTGATGCATTTCTCAGCATTACACAATTGATGTACACATGATACAAGTAACTCATATGGTAGTATGGATCCGTGATCTCAATTTTCAAATGTTGACATGCTTATGTTGCGGCTAGGGCATGTATGCAAGATATTTTATCCACATCAAACCGTTTTCAAGAACATGTTTTCTCCGTCATATTTACCAAATGTGAAGATGATGAACATGTGAGAACAACTTGATGGTCATCTTTGTCTTGCACATTTTAATGCATTACTTCAAGAAGTCTATTATGAAAGGACATAAAACATACATTGTAGACTATACTTTGCCAAACAAAATACCCGTGTGTACCAAACTCTACCAAACTCAACTATGCAGTATTCAGGGAAAGTGAATACGACTCCAGAAGCAAACATCCGCCCAAAGAAAATACCCGTACAACCTTGGATCAACTCTTTCTATTTGGCTGAAAATGGCATTAGACTCGTCAAGACTCTATGCGGTTGCACATTTCTTAAACAGCTAAAAGGACCCTCCTCCTCTGAATTTGGATAAAATGTTATTGCATAGATGGTAAATGCAAATCTCTCAAGATGAGAGCGGATACACGTTTATTATTGCTTTGACAATTGATATCTGCCTATCTGAAATGGTGGTCAATTCTTGATCCGCAAGAATAACACAGTTGAGTTTTCTACAAACTCATTTCCAAGACTCATCATTTTCATTGTCAACCACTCCAAAATCCATAGCAAATATGTTGAGATTTTTTTCTTGCATTGTGGCCGTTAGAAGAGTCCCTTTATCTTTCCCTTGAAAAACATTCCATCCACAACAACAACTTTTCTCATATTAGAAAAACCTCTGATGCTTGCATCGAATGCAATAAATAGAAACTTGAACCTATTATCTCTGTATACTTCAAGTTTGATAAGTGTTCTCGAATTTGCTTGGCGAATCATATACAAATACGAGGGAAGTTCTATAAAACTAAACTCTACAGTTCCCGTTATTAGAGCACGAGCTTCCTTTAAAGTACGATGTGGCTTCCAGTACTTCATCCGTATATAATGCAAACAGAGCGTCAAATTTATAATTGCCTACCCCAAATTCTACTAAAATCTACCACACTCTATCAACCTCTACCACAATATATCAACATCTACTAAAATCTACTTAATAACTCTACTAAACTCTACCAAAGTCTACCATGAAGAAATTTTGCTTTCAACCCAAAATGTTTGTTTAGTGATTCAGCAACATGTGTAGAAAGAACAGAAGGTCCAACACCACCAACAAAATCCAAGTATAAACGACCAATAATATGGAGCATTGCTTGACATGCACGAAATGACCTCTATATAACAGAGCAAGTGTGTTCTCCATAGTAGATATGGATATAGAAACACTGACTCTTATCATGACGCGAAACACGAACTCTCCAATCGAACCCAACATCTCACCACCAATAACATCTTCGATGAAGAGACGACATCAAAGTCAAACCTATGTAAAATAGAATATTTCTTCGACCTTGTCTCAAGATCATCTTTTGTGGGATATATTTGACCAACAACCGATTGAAGTGACCTCGTTTCAATGTCTAAATATTCAGCATCAAATCTTAAATCTCTCTTCTTAGGAGGTAAAATTTTATCTTCTTCTTCACACGTCCTCTGAACACTCATGAAGTCTTCATCACCAAAGCTTGTACCAACTAGATCCTCGTAGTAGCTGAATCTTATTTCAGGTTCCATGTATTCTTCTCTGTAGTCAACATATTCCTCTTCTTATTTGATAGTCAGCCTAACTATACCACACTTTGAAGATAGTCTACCAAATGTAGACTCAAATTTATCAAAAGAAGGCTCGCATTTAGCCTCAAATCTTCTACCTTCTTCCACAACTACATGAGATCTCCTCAAAATCTCCACACATAGATGAGTTGATTCTTTTCAAAAATATTGCACATACCCACGCAATTGCCTCTTGTGGATAACAAATATAGGAGATGTATCTTGTGGTAGTGACTGCATGACTTTATTTGAGATGTAGCTAAATTTTACCTTATGGATATATCGATTTAGATCAAAATCTTCATGCACCATCCACACAAACTCATCATAACATACTTCTTCACTCACTTCAAGAATTTGACAACGAAGAGAAGTATCCACTAAAAAGAACTAATGGTTTTGGTCAAAAATCCAATTTCCACAAACTAAGATGATTTGATCCATAGATCCAATAACAAAAAGAAAAGGATAAGAAATAAGCTAAGCAACAGTGGTGATTTTGTGCCTTAATGGTGTACAACTGTAGTAAGTGCGCGAGGAAGAAGGTTGGTAAACAAATAATTGAAGGGTAAACTCGTCATTCTACAAACTAGGTTAAATGAAATAACTCTACCTAACTCTACTACTGTATCAAATATAACTCTTCCAAATTCTGTTACAGAGTGTACAAAATCTATTAAACTCTGCCGAATTGTCATTACTAACTCTACCAAGCTATGACATAAGTCTATCAAAATCTGTCATCCAGTGATACAAAATCTACTAAAGTATGTTACATTGTCATTAAAAACTCTGCCTAACTCTTCCAAACTATGAAAACAAACTCTGCCTAAATTTGCTAGACAAGGTCCCAAGTCTACTAACCTCTGTCACCACTACTTAAATCTACTACACTGCAAATTTTTAGTGTGGTAGACTTAGTCGTGCAGAGCGCACTGACGTGACATATTTCATTAACGACATTTTTGTTATTACTTTTTTTATACTCATCTAAAAAAATAAAATGACATTTTATAATTTTATAAGAGTATTTAATTAATTAAATATTATTATGAAATATTTGAGTCATTAATAAGTTCAATAGGTTTCTTAAAATTTGCATGGCGATCATAGAAGCTCTTTAATCTGTCAAATATTTCCTATATTACTCTTGCCTCTGTTCCAATCGAGAATCTTATCCAATTATCGTCAGTCCCTAGAGCCACTCCTACAAAATTTTGAATCCGAAGAATTGACAAGTAGAATTTTCATTAAATGTTTAACTACAAAAAAATGAGATATATTTCGAGCAAAAAAACAAGTTAATAACTCTAATATATAGATTTAATATGTCCCCACTACATATGATTAATTAAAAAACTTTTAGTTGGTGAACTTTAAACTATAATTTACAACCAACTGTTGAAAAAATATATTATAATTTGTCACGTGCCTAACCACTAACAATTAGCAGCCATGTTTCACTCAAACATTTTAGTAAAATTCAAAGGTTTAAAGCCTGACCAAACTAATCAACTTTTTACTCCATGTATCCCAATATTTTTATTACTGTTGTTAAAGATTTTCAAGGTTTTCTAATCTAAGATTATCTCCAATTCTATCACTATATTTAGTACAATATTACCATCAAATTTGGTGTTTGGGTGTTTCATTCTATTTTTTTTATCTTCAACTACAACTGTTTGATACTGAAGGAAGTGTACTCATCCTCACAGATTTTCTCAGTAGTGGTAGAAGGATTAGGAGGGGGAAGTCAGAAGTAGCTACATTCGCATACACCAAAAACATATTCTCTATTATAATATTATTAAATTTAAAATTTTCATATTATTATATTAAAGTATTTAATATTTATTTTAGTTTTTTTTATAATTTTGATGTATGATTAAAATCATTAAGTAAGATTAAAATTCAAAAACTAAAAATAGCAAACAAATTACATCGTACTAATTTTTGGAATTTATTCACTCAGACCATAAATATTCGATTAATGCATTACGAAATTCAAATGAGTTTCTCGGTTTTTGATTTTTCTCTGACGAGTTAAGAATTGAAAACAAGCATCATCCTCATTCACCATCTCAACTTTTGTTGTTGGATATTCAACTTGTTCTTCAATAGCTGCATCAACAACAAGTTTATCCTCTACGATCATATTATGCATTATAATACAAGTTGTCATTATGTCATGTATCATATGCTTATTTCAAAAGCGTGATGGTCCGACTATAATTGCAAATCTTGACTGCAATACTCCAAATGCAAGTTCCACGCCTTTCTACATAATTTTTGCTTCTTTGCAAGCAATTTCTTTTTGGGACGACGTGGATCATGAATTGTTTAAATAAGAGTGGACCATTTTGCATATATATATATATATATATTATGAGCTAGATAAGAACCCATATCATAGTTTTCCCATTGATAAGATAATTAGCGGGTGGAGCAATTTCCTTCGGCTAGATTAGCAAAAAGATGAGATGCTTCTAACACATTAATATCATCGGCTACCCCATCTAAAAGAATTGTAGGATATCCATTACGACCAACATATTGTTCTCGCCAAGCTGTTGGAATTTTTTTTCATTTCTAATGCATACAATCTAAACTACCCAACATACTTGGAAATCCTTGACTTTCACCAATGCGGAGTAGCCATGCAACATCATTCGCATTAGGTGATCGAAGATAGCAATTACCAAACACCACAACAACACGACAAAATCGCTTCAAACTTTTGATAACTAGACTCTTCTAGTTTGCTATACTCATCCATTGAATCTGTCGGTGTGCCAACATCTGAAATACGTCAGTTAGTTTTGGCAAAATCCAGGTCTACCTAAACCATCTCTTCCCTAAAAAAATTAATTGTCATATTTTTTGTATACATCGTAAATTCTAAAAAATAAAAGACAACTAATAGGAGGTCTTTGTCGGAACACTGTATCATGAAATAACAGACTAACTGCAAAAATAATCACCAAGAATATTTTGTAAATCATTTTCTTAGTAACGATTGATAACATTATGTCCCAGAATTGATCCACTATAGAAACTTTATGAGATAGATAGATTTTAACTAAAGAGGAATTTTTTGTTTGTAGTAATTTGTGCTAATACTTAATTTTTCATAACATAGTCATAATCATCATCTTAAAGAGAAGAAGAATGGGAGGAACTATCATAGGTTAAATTCATCTTGTATTAGAAGGAAAGGAAAAGAAGTTGAGGGTGTTACTCATATAGTTTTCCAAACATGGTTCAAAAGTTGGGTACAAAGGGTATTTTTGTCTTTTAAAAATTTTGTCTTTCAAAGAAGAAATAAGAATTAAGTGAGAATACAATGGGTATTTTTTCTTTTAAAATTTTGAAACTCCATCTAAATCCTAAAAACATCTCAATTTGTTACAAATTTTAAACTAGGTGGGACTGCTCCATCCACATGATGTAAAATTATATATTTAAACAAACATTAGTTGACATTTACATTTGGAGCAGCTGGATAAAGTATATGACATGAAATGTCAAAACTAAAAAAGAAATAGAAGCCATCGAATTATCTACAGAGATTAACTTTCTTTTACTTTATCAAGCAGAAAGTTTCATAATTCTCTATAAAAAGTTTCATTTTGGATCATTTTATCTGAATGTACACAAGTTTTTGAAATATTAGGGATATGATAAAGTTTTTAAAAATTAAGCCCCTCCCATCAGAGACAATGTAAGTTACAAAAACCACCCATACAAGCATTTAATATGAATTAATTAAATGAAAAATGCTAAATTTGATAAGATAATAAGGGGATATTGACATTGAATGATGTCAGACCGAATTACTATAGCAAATTGGAGAGATGTAGACAAGTAATTTAAATATTATAAACATGATTTGGCAGCAATGGTACATAAATTAAGATACATGGAAGTTTTAACATGATTGTAAACACAATGGTAAACAAACATATATGATAAATGGTTAAATGTTTTGTTGCGTACGTACAAGTACTTCGACGTTATAGAGAATGTAAATCCAGTGACAAAATGAGATGTGATAAATGTTAACGTTATTTGATAAGCGGTTAAAAACTCAGTTACATACGAATATGTAGCTTTACGTATTAAAAATAAAAAGGTAGGGGAAAATTTAGTGAATATAATAAGATTTGTTATGTGTTTACATAACTTGTTAAACTGTAAAGAAATATGTAACATACGTAGGAGTTTTAAGAGGATTGTAAATGAGATAAAGGTTTGCTGGTATAATAAAAATAATATGGACTTACTAATAAGGTTAGATGCGAAACAAATTTGTTATGCATACAGGTGAAAATGTAACAATTCCAGACCATGAAAGCCTAGATAGAATATTTACAAATTCTCCATACGAGGATTTCAAATCTCTTCCAACTCATCTCGTTGCAGGTCAATGAGATTATGTATTGTAGACTGTTTTTTGGTAGACACTCACTCCCTCACCTATTAGCTCGTGGCCTTGTGACATAAGGCGTTCAAGTAGATGTAAGTCTTCTTCCATTTGGTGGTATGTGTATGCGAAAATTATCTACTAATATGCAAATGTAAACTTGCACAAATTATGTTACATATACACATGACACCATGGATATATACGCCAAAAATTAACCGAACTATAAAAACCATATGTATCTAAAACATCTAAAGACAGTAATACAAACACTTTGGTAAAATGATAGAAAAGAATACGTTTTAGTGGTAACAAAGTTCAAAAGACTATAAAGCAATAACAAATTTCAGATTCCCTAATTGGAGCCAAATCGAGCAAACATAGAGATTTCATAAGAAAATTTTGCAGAGACCTAAACTCTCGAAACAAAATTACATACACCAAATAATGGTTGGATGCAATTTCATGACAGAATTCTGGAATCAGATCGTGAGAACGAAGTAGCAAGAGAAACGCAAAATCAAAAGGGAGGGGACAAAACCAACGAAACTCAGTCACAGCCGAGAAACATGAACCCAAAACCAGCTAAATCTTTTTTCTCATCTTCATCTTCGTTATCATCTTTAACATCTTCTTTGTGTTCTTCCTTTATCTATTCGACATCTTTTCGATTAATCTTAAACCGAAATGGAGCAAAAGCAATGAGAAAATCAAAATGGAAATCAAGTCTTAGGGATCAAAAATAGATACAGAAAGATATGGAGAAAGATTAGATAGGTGATATGGTTGAAAAAGGAAAAAAATTGTATACATAAACTTACAAAACAGTAGTTGTTGAGAGAACTAATTTTCCTAAAACTTATGTCTATCTACTCAAATTACTCTAAATTTTCTGGCTTTTTTTAGCTTAGTATTCAGAGATTTTTCTTTGGTCCGCCAGCTTATGTTTATGTTATGGTTGTAATCTTCTTTCCTTATCAATAAAGAAAGAAACTGAAAATTTTATTTTCTCAACACTATGTTTCCAAAAAGGACCTGTGATCAAATTAGGGAAGATAAGTCTACAAAATTACAATCATATGCGAGTATTCTGATGTGCTAGACCATCAACTTAAAAATTTTAAATACGAGAAATTTATTTTAAAATAATTAGAATAAAATTTTGTTCCTTGCAAACTCTTCCATATTGATAGAAAAAGCCGACTAATCTTTCGAGGCAGACACCAACTTCACAATTTCTAAAAATGCATTATAAACCATATGAGTACCTCCAACTCAGCATATAGTAGTAAAATATTTTTTCCTCAAATTTTTAACAATGCTTTGTTTGTCCAAATTCACCAACAATTAAAGCCATTATGCCGCATTACAATCTATAAGTGCGTCATATACTCCTAACATAGAAGTTCTATTCACCCGCAAGTCAGCACAAGAGTTTGAGGTCCAGTTTATATGGTGGAATGTGGCCTCTAAGGAATGTATGTCTTCTCTGATCTTTTATCTCGCTTTTAATGCTTTGTAGACGTGGCCGGCCATTTGAATCTCTCATAACTGAAATAACCATAGATGAGTCACTTTCAAGACATACATTCTTAAAATGAAAGTTGTCCACACAATTCATCGCCCAAGAGCAGTAGCTTCAGCCTCTATAGGACGGATAGGTTTACTCCCTACCCATCTTACTTCCTTTTTTATGGTCTCAAACTATTCAACCGATACCACAGACCTTAGAATTCTCCTTCCATGAAGCATCAACATTATATATGAGGAGGTCCGAACCGACTGATGTTGAAAAATCCCGTTTCTTTTTTGGGGTCAATATCAGCAATGCAGTTCATCCAACGAACTCCCAATTCTCTAGCAAATACAGCTCCTTTGGAAGAGGTTTCTAAAGTTGAATCTCTATTGGACTGACTGGATATTTGGCAATGTTGATTTCGCTTTGTGATGTTCTATACATTCAATGTCGTCCCATAAGACTCCATCTTTTATAGTCTTTGTGCTACTGTTTTCCTTTGGGAAGTAAAAGTTGTTTCTCTTCCCTCTCAAATTCTCCACAATTAGCCATGCAAACAAGTCAAGTTTTTATTCATCTCAAACTATCCTTACTTTCTCTATTGTCTTTTGGGAATAAGAACTTAGCAAACTTTGTATACAAGGAATCCAAGGGAAAAGGGAAAATAATCTTGCTAGGGGGGAGATTCAGCCCGAACAATCAGTGTAAATGGACCACTGAAATAATACCTCTTCAGTATCGCCACACCTAAGCTAAATGCCATCCTTTAGGGATTGTATCGGTGTTATCATTGGTTTAGAAAGAGAGGCCTTAGACTTGGCTCGACAATATGATCTTCTTACTTTTGTATATTACTCAATGTAACCAGATCCAATAAATGAATGTGACACTGTAGTCCGCATTGTGATTATAGACACATCTGTAGCCTCTATTTCCAGATTTACATTGCAAAATGAGCTCAAGTTCTTTTTAGGAAAATATCTCCTACAATTTCTTAAGTTTCCAGGATTTTGATGCTCTCAAGATTGCTTTGATTCTGGAACTGCAACTGGTTCCATTACCTCTAGGGCTGATTGGAACATTCTTAACGCTCGTAACGTCTTGAGGTTGGAGCTATTAACAACGTTATGGTTCTCTCCAAAACAAAGGAAAATGAGAGCTGGTGAAGGTGGCTTAAACTCAGCAGAAGATGTCATAGTTTCTTCTCCATGGGGAGATATTCTCCGGAAGCAGTCAAAAGAGAGTCGCTAGTGATGTCTAGAAGGTGGTGTTGGATATTCCAACAGTTGCAGAAAAAAAAAAAACCTCAAATCTAAATCTGGCGAATCCCAATCTAATAGGATCATCGTTGGAAGCACTTCTGAAGAGGATAGCTTTAGGTGGAAGGTCACTAGTGGTTCGAAAGCCAGTTCAAGAGAGGTTTCTAAGCTCTGATTGGTTGCAAGAGACTTATTCGCTAGAGAAAAGAAGGTCCGAAAGACTTATTCAGAAAGGTAAGATTCATGGAAGTTCTCTGCTTTTGATGAAAGAAAACGGCAAAGAGAAAACAGTGATGACAAACGGAGAAGAAAGGAGCCACTAGATCTTCCAACCAAGCTCGACCAGTCGAAAGCTGTAACTGAAGTAATGTGTATCAAATCTTTTAAAAGCTGCAACTGAACTGAACTAACTGAAGTCATTTGTATCAAATCTTTTAAGCTGTAACTGAACTAATATGTATCAATTTGGTTTGTCTGAAAACCAAATTAAAAATCTCAAATTGAGCCAAAAAAGAAGAAGCAAATCCCAAATTCATATGATTCTACACAGATCTATCAAAAGAGCAATCACAAAATTGATAATCAGCCACACAATGCAATAGATTCTATAAAAAAACCAAACCAGAAATCACCAATTTATTCCATGGACAATATTTTGATTCTTATTATCACTGTATTGAATCGCGTCAAGCGATCAGATCAAAAACCCAGAAAAGCAGAAAACAGCACACAATAGATACATATCATTATCATCAACGCAATCAGAAGTAGAAAACAGAGAAGAAGGATTGATTTTGACCTAATTAGACAACGCGGCCAACGACAGGATACTTAGCTTCAAATTTCTTCTCCCAATCATTCAGAGTATTGATTTCTTTCTCAGTAAGACCTTCAAGAGAAGGAGAAACATCTTCTTCGTTTTTACTCATCTTTCCCAAAGCTCTGCTTGCATCTTTTCCGGCGAACATTGCGTAATCGCCTCCGGGTCCATAGAACGATTTACCGGTGGTGACGTCGAAAACACGGCCTTTGATTGCAACATAGATCGGATTGGATTCGTTGGTGCCGTTGTATTGGCTAAGTTGCTCTGCGGTGAACTCCATTTTTTTCTCAAAGTGGAGATCGAATAATTCTCGAAACAACCAAATTAGAGGAAGAGAAGAGATAATGGGGAATTTACTTTAAATTTATGGTGGAAGAATATTTTTATTTTGCCAAAATGCTCACTATATTATATTTTTTCTTTTATCTTACACTCTTGGGCTTTGACTGTTTTCTCAGAAGCGGAACGTATTTGATGAAGAAAGAGAAAAATCGCAATAATAGAAACACATCAAAAGGTATTTTTTTTCTAAGTAAAGAAAATCTGCAAATATTTTTGTGTTCAAACAAAAATACAATAACCGCTTTCCTAGAAAATATAACACATATGCAGCGGATTTCAGTTTCTACTTTTTAAAGTTAGTAATATATATATATATATATATATACATTCACGTATTAACTCATGCATTATAACGCATTCAATTATTACCTTCCAAATGTAAATATACATTCTCCTATATCCAGCCATTTTTCAACTATGCAATAAATGTATTATTTATATTTTAAACTATTAATGATATTAATAATAATATAATGACATATATGTTATAAATAGCAAAATACAAAAATGTTATTAGATTACGAAAATATAAATCATATCACGTTATAATTTATAGTTTATCATTATAATTTATATGATAAATTAATCTATTTCATCAATTATAATACAAAATTAATCTTCAAACTTTTAAGATATCTTAAATTTTATTGTGTCATTTATATGTTAATATTATTAAAAACTTGAACCGTTTTAATAATTTCACCAATCACATATTTTTTTTACTGTTTTTTTAATCAAAATCAAATTTGTACCGTACTTATTAAAAATTGTACTTGTACCATACTGCATTTTTACTCGTACGACTAAAATCGCAGTTACCAATCGGATCTTTGGTTTTCGACTTGCTTCTCAACTTTCTCTCTCATCAAAATATAAGCAAAAACCAGATTTGAAACTTGCAACACCGTCTTCTCTATTTTCAATTCCGTTGAACGGGAGCTAGTGATTTTATTAGCACTAATGTCGCTCACCCTCTTTTATTTTTTTACCAATATTTTGGAAACTAAATATGTCATCGGTTTAGGCTTTGTTTGGTCCTTGGTGGTTTCTTTATTCGGTTCAAGTTTTTGGGTTTAATTTTTTTTGTTTTATTTTTTTGCCGACAAATAACTAATTGGATGGACAAAGATATGATCTATAATCTAAATTCTCTAACTAGAATTTGAGAAAATTTAAATTCAGCATATAATACTTACCTAAATTAGTGGCAAACCAAATAAATCATTTATTTTTTGGTTATCTTTTAAATATTTCAGCTTATTTAATATATCTAGAATTCTTTATTTTAGTTTTTTTTTTTCTGGATGTAGTCTCTAAAAATTCTCATCTTCTATTTGCTTTTATATTTGAATATTGTATTTTCCTCGGGCTTTGTTTAATTTAGATGAAAAAAGAATTATACTCTTTATTTGTAAAAGCAAGATATTCTCGATAATTGATATATTCTGTGTTTTTCTTTACGATATATTTTTTGTACCTTATTCTTAGGTCACTAGACCACGTAATCAGTAATCTAATTGTGACTAGATTCCGGTGAGTTCGACTCGTTTCTCTCTTCTCTAATTTAGATATTTTAGGGAAGACCTGAGATTTTAATCATCGATTTGCAGTTATCAAATCCGGCTAGGTCGGTCAAATTTCAGAGTATATCTCTGGTTATTATCCAATGTATGTCGGTTTTTTAAACAATTTCTTTAATTTTTTGTATAGTGCACGTGTGATACGATCTTGGGAGTGGCGATATTACTTAAAATCCGTTCCTCTACCACTGTCAACAAGAACTTGAAATTTAGTAGTGCTCATTTTATACTCCAACATCTTACTCGCTTATACCTTTCATTGAGAATGCAAATGATCGATGTAACCTTTTAAGTTTTAATATATGCCATCTTTCTTATGAACTGTGACCTGTAATGTAATGTTGCCAGTAGTGATTGCTTTTATATATAATTATTGGTATGTGTAATGAGTGTCATCATGCTTTAACTCGAAGAAACTAGGACAATTCACTAATAATATTAAGACAAAACGTTCTATTTCATCCACAAAAATTTTATATAAAATCAATCACACATGTTGGTATCGTAATTCTAAACTCAATTGCGCCTAAAATAAGTGTAGAGAAATCCAATTCCACACACGTGTTAAATTGGTCGGGAATCAATGGTTTATTGTATACCAAAAAAATGATTAAACCAACTAAATTTTCATTAACCATAATAAACCTAAATAAGATTCGATTAGAGACCTTATTATGTGTTTTAAACCTAGTAAACAACCCAAATCAGAAACTCTCGTCTTCGAACCCTAGATTTTGAAAAGCATATCTGAGACACTAAAAAGCATATATGAGAGTTCAAAAAACAAATCGCCGGTTTGGAAAGATGGAGGATGAATTTGGAGATCCAAATTCGTATGTCGTGGCTGTGTATTATGCTCAAGCTGAAGGAAAAGAAGAAAAAGAAACTGAAGAAGAAAGAAATGAGAAATTTCAATATGAAGAAGTCGAGATGATGAAACTCGTGGAGGGGTTTATTGATGAACCGTAAGTTCGACACAATGTATGTCCATACAATGATGATGATGAAGAAGGCTCTGGGCAACAAAATGCAGAAGAATAAGACATGGGACGACGACCATGATTTTTCAAAAAAGGTATGTCATTTTTCAATGCTATTGCCTTCAAAGAAGCTGTTGTGGACTATGTGCTTTGAACTGAAAGAATGAAACAATATATATGATACAACGAGAGTAGCTTACAAATGCGTTGGTGGTAAAGGTTGTTAATGGCGGATTTACTGTGCTGTGACTAGAAAAGGTGATGGTTGGAAAATTAGGATCTTCGATAATGTTCACTTATGTAGTCTGAATGGAGAGTGCGAAATGTTCAAGGTTTCTGTAATTGCTGGAATTTTTTCTGGAAAAAATTAGGCATGAACTACATTATTACATGCCTAAGAAGATGCGAGAGATGATAAAGGTGAAATGGAAGATTCACCCTTCACGGCCTCAACGTGAAGCTGCTCAGAATAAGGCGTTGAAGTGGTTACAACGGGAATACGATGAACAATTTGATAGGCTGAGAGATTATGGTGCAAAGATTGTTTTATTTAACCTGTTATCGATTGTGGAGATAGAAACAATCACCAATGAAGTTGGTCTTGATGTTCTCAAGAGAGTATATGTGTGCTTTGAAAATATAGGAAGAACATGGAAGGAGACTTGCATACAAATAATAGGTGTTGATGGATGCTTCTTGAAGTCAAAGATGGAAGAAGAGCTATTGGTTGTCCTATAGTATGAGCTTGTGTGAAAGTGGAGAACTATAGAAATTGGAAATGGCTTATAAGGAAATTGACAGATGATTTGGCTTTAATGGATGATGATGGTTTTGTAATGATATCAGATCGACAAAAGGTATGTGGTCCCTTATATTGTTTAATATTTATGTCCAAATTCACTCATCTAAATTCACTCAATGTTCTTGGTGGTTGGTCATTCAAATTAGGTTGATTTACTATATAATTATAATATAATGACTTAAATACTCGTGAATTATCCATAATGAATTAAATACTCTTATTTTTTCCTTGAATTGTCATTTTGCCATTTTGAGATGTGTAAACAAAAACGTAATAACAAAAATATCATTAACTGAATTATACCACGTCAGCGCGAACCAATTGTGTAGATCTGCCACCACGTTAGCATAAGCTCCACCAAAGTCAACCACACCATAATTCACCTTCACAACGCACTCTCGAATAAATAACATACTAACTTTCTGTAATTAGGAAGTCATTTTGATGGGAATTAAGTATTTGAGGTTTTTAAGTTTTGTAGATTTTAATAGACTTTGGACCCTTTGTAGTAGAGTTTTATGGAGTTAGTGATGGTAGTGTAGTAGAGTTATATGGTAGATTTTGGTCTAGCTTGTCCACTGTGTGGTAGAGTTTGGTAAAGTTTTATTTGATAGTGTGGTAGAGTTTGATGGAGTTAGCAACGCTTGTGTAGTAGAGTTTGGCATAGTTATATAGTAGAGTTTGGTTGAGCTTGTCCACTGTGTGATAGATTTGGTAGAATTTTAGTTGATAGTGTGGTAGAGTTAGGTAGAGTTAGTTATGTTAGTGTGGTTGACTTTGGCAAAGATGACTCATTAACCTAGTTTGTATAATGATGATTTTATCCCTTAATTATTGCATCACCTACCTTCTTTCTCGCTAACTATATGCAGTCAAACACCATTGAAAGTCAAATCACCATTGTTTCTTTACCTTATTCATTGTACTTTGAGCTTCTTTTGCTTTGTTTTGGATCTATGAATCAAAATTTTTTAGTTTCTGGGAGTTAGAAATTCGACCAAAATTATTGGTACTTTCTAGTAGATACTTCTCATGGTTGTAAAATCATGAAATTGAGTGAAGATGTACGTTAGATCAAAATTCGACCAAAACTATTGCGTGGGTAGGTGCAATAATTTTGAAAAGAGTCAATTCGTCTTTATGTGAAGATTTCAAGGAGATTTCATGTTAGTGTGGAAGAATATGTAAGATTTGAGCCTAAATGCGGGCCTTCCTTTTAAGAATTTGATTCAACATTTGGTAGAGTTAATTCAACGTGTGGTAGAGTTACTTCAACATGTGGTAGAGTTAGGCAAACTTTCAAACAAGGAGTACAAATTGAGTACAATTAGGAAGCATAAATGAGATTCGACTACTGCGATAGATGGTGCAAGTTCTAGTGATGAACACTTCATAAATGTTCAGAGGAAGTGGAAAAAAGAAGATAGAAAAAATATTCCTCCTAAGAAAAGATATTCAACATTTAATGATGAGTACCTAGACATCGAAATGAGGTCACTTGAATTAGCTGTTAGACAAATTTATTCCACAAAATTCGATATTGAGTCAAGGTTGAAGTCATATTTTGTCTGTATTTCTATATCCGGATATATAATGGAGAACACACTTGCTCAGTTACGGAGGGGTCATCTCAGACACGTCAAGCAACACATGATATTCTTGGTTGTTTATACTTGGATTTTGTTGGTGGTGTTGGGCCTTCTGTTCTTCCCGCTCATGTTGCTCAATTATTAAACAAACGTTTGGGTTTGAAGGTATAATTCCTTCATGGTAGACTTTAGCATAACTAAACTAGCATGTGTTAGACTTTGGTACACTTTTGTAGTCTTTTAGGTTCAAGTTTTTATTCCTTGCATTCAATGCAAACATTAAAGGATTTCCATACATGAGGAAAGTTGTTATGGATGGAATGTTCTTACAAGGGAAACATAAAGGATCTCTTCTCACAGAATCAATTCAAGACAGGAATTTCAACAATTTCCCTATGTCTTTTGGTGTGGTTGATACTGAAAATGATGAATCTTGGGAATGGTTTTTTAGACAACTCAACTGCGTCATTCCCGGTGATCAAAAATTGGCCATCATTTGAGACACACATAAATCAATAGCCAAAACAATAACAAAAGTGTATTTGCTTGCCACTCATGGGGTTTGCACTTACCATTTACGAGAAAATATTTTGTCCAATTTCAAAGGAAGAAAATCCTTTAAGTTTTCTAAGAAGGCTGCAACTACATATAGTTGTGACTAGTTTAATGCGATTTTTGGCCAAATAGAAAGACTATGAGTATTTGCTAAGGGCAAATGTCCATTTGTGGAGTCGTGCACATTTCTCAAGGAATAGATACAACTTCACCACATCAAACATAGCATAATCTATCAAGCATGTGTTAGCTATATTAACTCAAACATTAAAATGTTAGAGTTCGAAATCTCTAAATGAAAAATCGAGATTTCAAAATCCCTAAACATATGCTATATTACCTTCAATGCACAAGACCCAGTTGAAAAATTTGAAGAAGAAGTCAAATTTTAGAGAAGAAATTTTTTGAAGAGGAAGAGGAGGAAGAAGAAGAAAATTTCTTTTTCGGAAGTTTTTTTGTTTTATTTTAGTGGCAGTTTTGTGAGTAAGGGACAAGTTCTTTTTTTTTTTTTTTTTTGTCTTTTTCACACTCTTTTTCATATTTTTGAAGAGTATTTAAGTCATTTATGTATAATTGTGGAGTAGTTGAAATATTATTTATTTAAATCAGATGTAGTCCCTTATATAATTTATTATTCTTGTGAGTGGTGGTAAATAGCTTATGCTTATGAATCTAGTTTTATATTGTTCTAGAGACTTATTAAAGCTATCACCTTGGAGCTTCCAAGGATTGAACATTAGGCATGTGTAAGCAATATTTATTCTAACTTGAAGAAGAACCATGGGAAGAAACCTTGGATAAAGGCGCAGATTTGGAACTTAGCGTGGAGCTATAACGAGCCCGAATTTGCAGTTAACATGGAGTTCACTGAAAATTACGACATTAAAGTTTATGAATCTTTTGTTAACGAGAACCCAAGAAGTTGGTGTAAAGCCCTTTACCACCTTGGAAGCTTCTGTGAAGATGTGGAGAACAACTCCATTAAGTCCTCAATGCCTATATTGTCAAAGCAAGGGGGAAACCACTTGTACCCCTGCTGGATACCATCAGAAAACTTGCTATGATACATATAGACACCTGATCTGTTGTATCCAATGGACATACTAGATTGTGTACACCATATGTTGATGACTACTTAGCTAGACAACATAGGAAGGCTACAAAATATAGAGTATTTCCAAGTACAAATGGAATGTTTAAAGTGGAAACTATATGTAACAATCATCGGGTGAGCTTGGATAAAATGACTTGCACATGTAGAGCATATGATATCTCTGGTACTGTGTGATTCTGCACAAGAAACTAGTACATGAAGCATATGTTTGTCAATGGTTCCAAACTTCAATGTGGAGAAGGAACTACGTGCATAGGGTATAGTTCCATTGAGAGGTCCTCGGTTCTGACCTTATTATGTATTTTGCTACTTATAACTAGATCAGATTGGTTGACAAAAGCGGTTGCAGATTTTTAATTGTTGTCTTGTTGTGGAAACATATCAGCTATTAATCTAAATGTTATCGGCTATTAATTGCTCATTGTCTTGTTCATTTTAATTCCAGAAACCTGTAGTTTTAAAGAACAAAACTTGCAATTTTAATAGTAGAAAACATGCAGTTTTAAAGAACAAAGCCTACAATTTTTTAAGATCAATTAAGAACAAAATCTGCAAATTTTTTAAGACCAACTAAGAACGAGAGAGACAGTTCTTTTAGAACAAAACCTGCAATTTTATAAGAACAAGACCTACAATTTTATAATCATGTAGCAGTTTCATTACATCAAAAGATCATAAAGTCATCATATTTTCATTATAGAGACTAAAATATGTCATTGAGATTACCACAAGATAAACATTCATTTCATAACGTAGACCAAAACTAAACATTCATGTCATTATTAAAATAAAAAGCTAAGCACTCACGTCATTACATATAACAAAAGCTCAACATTCATGTGATTACATACACCAAAAGCTAAACAAAGAATTTAATAACAAAATCCATGAACACAATACCACCAATTGAGAGAATCATCGCTGTCTTGATTTTTTTTTCGACTTAACCATCCCAATCGCCACCTTCTCCATTAGCATTTCCTCAAGACTTTGCATTTTTTTAATCACCCTCTCAAACTCGTGATTTTTTTCCAAAATGTCTTTTACCATTTCATCAAGCTTCATAATTTTTGAATTAATTTCTTCTTGCTCTTCTAGCACAACATTATCAACCCACTTAAAATCATAATTAGCAGTCTGTTTCTACCAAAAAAAATTGATATCATAATCCTAGTCAGATGTAGATGTGCAAAAATTTTCTGTAAATAAACAATGTGAGAACAAAGATTATCAATCTTCTGTAAGGATTCCTATCTGATTTCAAGGGTTTTAAAACCATGCTTTGAACAAAACAACATTATTTCAGAACAACCACGATTTGGTTCCACGGTCGACTAAATGATGATCGGCGAGATTTTCCAGACTTATTGCTCATTGCCCTGCTTCGATTCATATGACTTTCTGGTGTACTGGAATTAGGGTTCATCAATTTTTTATTTAAGGATTATGTAAACGTGGTTGCATAAATGGGTCGACGAGTCGGGTCCGCGTCTTCAATTCAATATGGGTTGGTTGGTGAGTCGTTGGTTTAGTATGGTATAGAGTTAAGATTTAGACCATCATATTTGTGCAATTAAGTTTAGCATTTTGGTTATAGTGCAATTAGATTACGATACCAACATGTGGCGTAATTGATGTTATATGAAAATTATGTGGTGGAAATAGAACATTTTCAAGAAACAAAAAACAAAACATTGTTCCCAAACGCCTGACCAGTTTTGCGGTTAAGTGCACATGGGATCCATGTTACAAAACCAAATCTAAAAGAGCTCTAGAGGCGAGAGAGATCATTTTATTATGGACAGAAGGCAGACCAAACTTGAGGTTCCTCGATAAACTTGATCAACTCTTTACAATCAACGAAAAAATCAACTTCCAAAATTTGAAGGGTAATCAAACATATCGTAGCCCATAGAAGTGCCTCTAACTTTGAGTTAAAAGAATACACACTTTGGCGTATACTTTGAGCCCCAATGTTGACGCTATCTCTACAATCATGAAAACAATACCAACCCAAGCTAGTGAACAAGTCCAAAATCTTCATGAAACATGAAACATCAAACATGCATCTATACCCTGCGAAGACTGTGTTGACATTTAATTGTCTGGAAATGGTATCTAAAGAAAGTTGTGGTGTCATAGTATTGGAACCAACCATTCACGACTTCTTTTTTGAGCTTCCCATGCTTGTGCTTTAGTTTCCACCATGTAAATATTCTGAATAATAGACACATTTTTTTCTTTTATTGGTTTAAATCTATATTCACTTTTCATAAGTTTGAATATGCTTTCAAGAGATATGGGGGCAGCTAACATTTTTAGGACAATTAGTTAGTTTCAACTCAAAACTAATTGGTAATAAGTTATTTTATTTTAATTATACATATTAGATATATATTTCTTGACAAATGGTTTGTTCTTTTTTTTTCCTAGTTTTACAGATTATGTTTCTTTTATTCAGATTTTTTTAAAATTCCCAGCTGCGCTTGATGTAAATCAATTCGGATACTCATGATAAAAAAATATCGACCCATTTTCTTGGGTCAATAATTATACCCAATTCATTTATCATAACTTGTGTAAAAATCCTCAAATCAAACTAGAACACTAAATCCAATTTCTAGCTGGTTGGGTTTTAGTTTATTCAATTTGAACCGCTATACAATATATGAGAAGAAATATGTTTACAATTTTTGAGGAGGAGAAATATGTTTTTGAACTTCTGTAGAGGGAAGAATTTAAATATGGCATATTTCGTGTGGAAGTAAGTGTTTAACTTATGTGGAGGGGAAAATATGTCCTTAACTTATGTGAAAGGAAAAATTTAAAGAAGGCATAATTACATGTGGAAATAGCTTTATATGATATTTAGGGGATATAGATCATTAACAATTTGTAGGCAAAATATTTGTACTTATGTCATAATTAAGTTTCTATTATTTCCTTTTGGGCTAACGATCTCGATCCACCTTAAAAGTTTCATATAGCACAAGAATTACCCCAATCGTTGATTTGCTATGTTGAATCGACAGACTTGTAAAACCAGACCATACTGCGTGATCTGATGACAATTAAAACCTGACCCATAATCTCTTTTCTCCAAAATTGAGTCACGAACTTTAATTTTTAAAATCATAATTGTGAAAATGAGCAAGGACACATGAGCTTCCAATGGTACATCGATGGAACAATGTTGAGGATGAGTATTTGTTGCCGGAATTCCAAAAAGGTGATGGTGTGGAGCTTCGATGACTGGCAAGACTTTGAAATCCTCTAACAATATGAACCGACGTACTCGACAACCTCCATTGACTCCACCGATGTACTCGACAACCTCCATTGACTCCACCGATGAAACAAGTAGAACGAGATTTTTGCAAAGCTTATCAAAATCAAGTAGAAAGGGTTTGATTTTGTTGAGAGATTTTTCGGAAGCGATAGTTAGGATTACGAAGAATTAGGGATTTAGGTTTTAATTTGTAAAGCTTATCAAAATCGGATTAAGCAAAAGGTAAACGAGTCGAAATCATGGTTTATTGTAATAAAAATGGGTTTAATCAGGTTCAGTAAATGGTTGAGAACCAAATTAAGTGGTTGGTACACAAATATGTTTTCACTAGGAGGTAAAAAGATTCTTTTAATATTTGCTCGTTGGCATTCCAATATATACCATGTCCTGCTTTAGATTCACAAAATTCCAATGCAAGAAATTAATGAGTGCGATCACACATTTTTGGTGGACTAGTGAAGACAATAAAAAGAAGGTTCATTGGTTTCTTGGGAGTGCAAATATAAGGAAAATGGTGGTTTGAGTTTTCGAGACATAAAATTTTTTAGCTAAGCTTTGCGTGCCAAAAAAGCCTGGAGCGTGCTGGATGCACCTCACTCTCTATTATCACAAATTTTGAAAGCACGATATTTTCCTACAAAAAACTTTACTTGAGGTAAAGATAGGATCTCACTTTGGACAAGAATTGTTAGCTTGTGGTGTGATGAAGTCCATTGGAGATGGACATAATACTAAAGTCTGGCTGCACAAATGGATTATGGATGAGGAGCCATGCCGACCTTACAACAAGGAGCTTTCTATAGTTTGCATGTCTCACATCTTATCACAATTGAAGTTACTTGGAACCAAACAGGGCTACAATCACTTTTCCCACCACATGAAATCCACTGTATTTTATCATACCCTCCTTGTGTGAGTAAAGATGATTCCGATATGTGGGCATATTCAAAAAGTGGTAATTATACAGTAAAAAGCGGATGTTGGTTGTTACGAAACAGTATTATGGATGGAACCCGAGTATGAGCATATCCAACGTACAATTAGAACCAAGAAAAGAATATGGAAAATCAAGACAAAACAAAAAAATCAGATTTTTCAAGTGGAGAGCTTTGTTAGGTGCTCTAGCTGTGGCCAAATGTCTAAGAACTCGAGGCATGAACATGGATCAGATGTGTCAGTTGTGAAAACAACAAAATGAATCCATCGACCTGCTTTTCAAGTGTGAATATGTGAAAAATGTTTGCAGAAAAACAAACATCCATTGTATCATGAGTAACACCTATGACAAAAATCGATCAATATTTTGACAATCTAATCTCAGAGAACCATAACACAAGCAATAAATTTCATCAAGATCTTCCTTAGATTCTGTGGGGAATATGAAAACAACATAATGGGAAAGTTATAGGTGGAAAAGACCAGAACGCAGACATAGAAAACACCTTAGAGGAGTCTTGTGAATGGAAGAAGGTGAATGATATAACTAACATAACATAAGGAGATATATGCAGAGATCACTTAAGAAATCAGTTACAGATTTGGCCGATTACAAGGATATTGAAATGCAACCCGGATGTTGCACGGTCCAAACCTCCGGCATTATGTGGTGTATCGTGGACATCAGAAGATAACTCAGGTCAAGTGAAACACCATGCTAGAGATGCCTTGACGCCGTGCCAATCAAGATTAGTAGCAGATTGGAGAGGTCTCCTAAGGACAATGCGAAGAACACAAAATCTTCGCTACACAGATGTTGAATTTTCGATTGAAAATCTAGGTATTTTGGATGCTATTCACCAACCAAAATTCTGGCCGAAATACAAGGCTTTCATTAGTCAATTTGAGACTTTAAAATCTCGTTATAAGTACTATGAAGTGAGACTAAGGAGAACATGTTTTCTGCCTACGTTGCTTCTAGTGGTCCTGCCTTGCTAAACTACTCTATAAGAGAAGAAAAAAGGTTCTTGGATTTTTGGGCTCAGAGTCCCACAAGCCCATTGGGCCTGTCCTCGTCCTATAGGTGGTGTGAACAAAGAAAAAGAAATTTCTCTAGTTAATTTAATTTTTGTTTTCTTTTATCAAACAGACGAACTAATTTAAAACTCTAATATCAACCTAGAAGAAAGAGGAACAAAAATGGCGGCTATTTGCATGTGTTGCGAGTCACAGTTTGTAGCAAAATTGATGTTGAATACATGGAGTTTTCCGATGAAAACAAAGATAGGTTTTGTAGCGACCAGCCGCCGATCTACGGTAGCTACCTTCAGAGCTTCAGCGATTGATTCCTCTGAGAATTCTTCTAATTTCGCCAAGCGTATGGATCAAGCCTGGATTATCTCACAGGTTCGAATTCTTCCAGAGATTTCTAATATTTCTGCTACTTGTTGTGAATTTGATAAATACAATGTGTAAGTCTGTTTAACTTTGTTGAATCTGAGTAGTCAGAAGAACTGATTCTTAATTGCATCGTATAGCCTCTGGTAATTTGTGATTGTGTGTCTAATGCATATATGCAGTTTCTATATCAATTTGTAATAGTTGTGTACAATTGACAATCTATCTGGGGATTTTGCATGAAGTTAAGAACTTGGATCTGTAAATTTCACATCTAAAAGGGAATCTATCAATCAGGCTACCTTAGGATCCGTTTCAAATGTCAAAAAGTGTAGTTTTTTTGGTAAAATCACAATTTTTCTCTTAGGTTTTTCTGATTCTCTGCTTATTTTCCAATATTTGCTTATAAAGAAGCTGTCACAAGTTAAGATTTTTCTCAAGTATTTTCTTCTACCATTGGCAGTTTTGGCAAGGTTTAGAATTGCCCTTCTTTACAAATCAGTAGATGGCTTCTGTTTCTATATGTTACCAAAATTTGTGTTTCGATTCAGTGGTTTTCTTTGTGTCATCTCATTGCAGCAACCAAGACCCGTTGGATGTTCATCATGTAACTCAAAGGGTCATGTCGAATGCAAATGGTGTGCAGGTACAGGATTCTTTATACTAGGTGATAATATGCTTTGTCAGGTTCCGTCAAGAAATACTTCTTGTGTGATCTGTTCTGGACAGGTTTGTAATCTTATAAAGACTCATTGTTGATGTGAATCTTCTGCTTTATATATCTTCAAACTAATGAAAATTCGACTCTTTCGATGCCTTTAGGGCTCTGCTTGCTGTAGTGATTGCAAAGGAACTGGCTTTCGTGCCAAGTGGTTGGAAAAGCCTCCAGTTTTGTCATAGCTTACGAACAAAAGCAAGTTAAATGTTTCAGTCTTCGATGATTTCTTATGGAGCAAACATATGTATAGCGATTGATTAACCCAAAATATGAATCTGATCTGCTTATATCTTCATACATGTATTGTTTATATATTTGTCAATGTATGTTCATTGGTTCATTTCCCTTTGTTTGTCTGTACAAAGTACAACCAAAGGATACATCTATTATACGCAGTCCTCAACATGATTGTTTGTTCTTTTGAGTAGAACTTAGCGGTTTGCAGTATGAATCTAGCTACCAGACTGAGTGCAGTTCGACTTTGTTGTAGCAGCTTACACTGTGGTCTAGTGGTATTTTTATGCGAAGCATTTTGGAAGCCCTAGATTCAAGTCCTTTTCGAACGAAATATATAATATATATATAATATTTTTGTAGGTTAGCGGTGATAACCGGATCAATGGGTGACAACATTAAGTCTTATGGTTTTAACTAATTGAAGTTTTTATTTGGAAAATATATTACTTTTAGATTTGCCAATTTTATTTTAGTTGATCTGGAATTTTCACTAGTATAATATTAGAGATCTCAGTCATATCTGTGAAATATGTCGGAATCACCCGAATTACCCTCAATACAAAACAAAAAATAAGTTGAAACTGTTGTTTTAACAGAAGGAAAATCATTTCTTTGTGAGAGTTTTGGCATTATTGGGTTTGTCTTTATTCTTTTAAACTTTTCATGCAGTCGGGTCTGAATTTGGGAACAAATACAAGAAAAGCAGAACAAAGCATATGAATCATTTTTCTTATAAACCAAAACAAAATCCAAACTCTAGTGAATCCAAACAAAATCTAATTATAACTCGTTTTATATGGTTTCAATTATTATCAATTTTAAACCCAAAATATTGAACTGCAACTCATCACAAAAAACCATGTCCATTTTGGACGGAATTGCAAATAATAAACCAAAATACTCATCCATGTTCATTAGTCAAATGGTTAAATATTTACAAAATTTTTAATAGAATTTAAATCATAAATTAAAACTTTCCGATTAAAAGTTTGATAAAAAATCATTATTGAAATTCAATTGGACTTTTTAAGACTATAATTTCATATTATATGGGTGTGCGGATAAGTCTTATAGAATTTTCCTAAATAGTAGTATGTGATTAGAGTTGTATTTTCCGAATTAATCGATAAAGTGAGAAACAGACTTCTAAGCAGCAATGGGGTTATTAAAAAAATAAAAAATAAAAATAAATAAAAATAAAATTTTTTAAAAAATATATATATATTGAAAAACGCGGAGCCGATCAGGGTCCGCCATTTTTTTTTAATTTTTAATTTTTTTTATTTTTTTTTATTTTTTTCCTAAGTACCCCTTAGGAGGTTTCACTAATGCGGATGGTCTAAGTCTGTTTAGGAGATGCGTCACTCGTCAAAAAAAAGCAGCAGGTTACCCAAAGTGTAAAATAATAGTCAAATAAATGCAATGAATGAAAAATGTGCGTAATACATTTCTTAATACTTTGGCAACCACTTTTTATTATTATCGTTACCAATATATACAAATAACAAAATTGGTAGAGTTTCACGTGCTAGATTTATTTTCTTGTTTTATTCAATATTTCCGCAAGTCTGAAAAACCAATAATTTCGTCGTCGTTTCTGTATTTGGATTGGGTTGATTATTAGTGTCTGCTAATAGTAATTCTTGTATTTGTCTATATAAAGGCATTGACCCAAATGATATTTAATCACAACACAAAAACTTGTACTCAACAAATTTAAGATAAGACTCCCATTAACAAGAGATAGAGAGAGAGCTATGACGACCAATGAAAATAGCGTTTGGCGGTTCAAAGGAAACGGTGCAACAAGTAATGCAGCTGCGGTTACTTTGAGAAAGCTTGCTTTTGGGATGTTTAAAAATTGTAGCTTAACCAGTGGAAAATCTGTTCTGTTTCCAAATCCTGGGGAGCCATCAGCTTCTGCTAGCTTCAAAACTTGCCCTGAAGCCGAGGAAGCCGTTGTTGCGGCCGCACGATCAGGGTTGGCTAATTCTTATGCACCAAGCCCCGGAATTTTCAAAGCTAGAAGGTTTTGAAAATGTTCTAAATGATCAATCAATCCATTCATTACATAATGAATCATTACTAAAGCAATTTTCTTTTGTATTTTTCCTTAGTGCGGTTGCCGAATATCTAAATGAACAATTTCCTACCAAACTTGGAGCAGAAGATGTTTATATAACCGGAGGATGCAATCAAGCAATAGAGATTTTAATAGATTCTCTAGCGGGAAATCCAACTGCCAACATTTTGATTCCAAATCCTGGATATCCTCATTATGATGCTCGTGCCATTTTTAGCGGTGTTGAGGTTCGAAAATATGATCTTCTCCCTGAAAGCGATTGGGAGATCGATCTTGCTGGCCTTGAGGCGGTTGCAGATGAAAATACAGTCGCATTGGTGCTCATCAATCCTAATAATCCATGTGGAAATGTTTACACATACGAACATCTCAACAAGGTATAGTTTTATTAAACTCTTCATAATTCAGTACAAAAACAGCGATTTTCAACCAACAACATGTGGAAGGAAAACAATAAAAAATTTCCTCAAAAAATTTAAACTTTTATTTCTTGTAGTCTAAGCTTTATATATGTGTAATTAATTATACACAAGATTCCATAGATAACAACTTACATTTGTGTCTTGTATGAACCTTTATAATCTTAGATTGCAGAATTGGCTAGAAAACTTGGAATAATGGTGATATCCGACGAAGTATATGATCATGTTGTATATGGAGAAAGGCCCTTTGTTCCCATGAGACAGTTCTCGTCTATTGTTCCAGTCATCACGCTCGGATCCATATCCAAAGGTTGGGTCGTGCCGGGCTGGAGAATTGGCTGGATTGCCATGAACGATCCTAATGGCATCTTTAGATCTACAGGGGTGAGTCAACAAATCAAGACCTAATTTTAACAATAGCATATTAACAAAATAGGAAGAGTAGTCTGATTACAGTTTTCCTTTTTTTTTTTGCCAATACAGGTAGTTCAAGCAATTGAGGATTGTCTTGATTTAACTCCACAACCTTCATTTATTCTTCAGGTTTGTAGTCTCTCATAACTCTCAAATATACATAGCTATATTAGACTTGAGGTTTAATAAATAATAAGAGCTTTTATCTTTATTGATTTTGATAGGAAGCACTTCCTAGTATTTTGAAGAATACACCTAAAGAGTTCTTCGACAAGAAAAGAAAAGCTATGAGACGCAACGTCCAGCTTGCAAGTGAGAGGCTCAAGGACATTCCTTGTCTCTTATGTCCGAAGAAACCTGAAGCTTGTTCTTATTTTTGGGTACTTGCTTCTTTTTCTTAATTCTTTGTGTGTTCAAGTTTCACAAATTTTATAATCAACATATAATTACTAATTAGCTTAAATTATTTGTTTTACAGGTAAAGCTGGATACATCAAAGTTGGATAATATAAAGGATGATTTTGATTTCTGCTCGAAGCTAGTTAGTGAGGAGAGTCTTGTCCTCATACCAGGTATAGATCTCCTCAATCAACCACAATATGTTAAAAGTAGAGAATGTTCCCATAATTAAATCTTAAATATCTGATCTAAATTTATTGAGTTTATTTGTTAATTTTCTCAAGAAAATATGTATTCATGTAAGTTTCTGTATGTTGGAATTTGTAGGAGTGGCTTTAGGAGCAAAAGATTGGGTGAGGATATCAATTGGAACATCTGAATCAGTAGTAGAAGAAATAT
>JAKUCM010006024.1:0-14342 GCA_023374145.1 Lepidium sativum
GATGCCACAAGCTGATAAGGTGAATAATTACTTGACATTTCAAACACCATCGGAAATACAAACGTCAATGAACAACCGTGTAGCTGATGTATCATCTAATCTTGCGCCAAGTGTTGCAAAGTGTTTGTTTAACAACAAATCAGACATGTCACCTCCGACCAATTCAGCTTGTATTGGGACACCACAAAGACAAGTATCTAACCAGGATGATAAATTCACCACTCCCCAGCAAGAAGTTACTCCTACAGAGTGCACAATTGTTACCACGGAGAGAATTACAGTCAGCCCTCTCAAACAAATTGCTTCTTATACATTGGAAAGGAGCCATATGGTTTCTTCTTTTTCTCCAGTTAAGTCTGGTATGAAGATGTCGAGCAAAAGAGATCATGTGAAAGGAAGACTCAACTTTGATGACGCTGAAGCCACAATGCACATAGATGCACCTTCCACTGTTGATCCGGTTTCAAGCTCTCCATCTGGCTCTGAACCAGATTCTGATGATTTACTTGACATTGATTTTTCCAGTATAGATCTTCTGAATGTAAACTTGTCATTTTCTGAGTTCCTGGGCGATTTTGATCTTGGTTGTGAAGGATTGTCAGACCCTTTCCTACCTCAGCCCTCAAATCTTCAAATAGAGACTGATACAGGGTAAGTTTTTCTTCTCAAACTTGATAACCATCTGAAAGTTCCGACAACTTGCTATCAGTTACTTATTATATGTCATTCTGTATTACAGGTCATCTCCTGAATCAATGAACGCATATCCAGTGTCTGACCAGTTCATATCAGAGTATACCTCAGCAGCTACAGAGATGATTGGGAAAGAGATGAACACACAAGGTGGTTTTAGTATAGTCTTCACTTAAAACATTTTTGATACAAAATGTTATAGCAGTTTTCACTGATACTCTTACTGTTTCAATCTGCAGAATTTGACTCGATGCCTAATGTAAAGTCCATAACAAAGTCAGTACGAATTGTAAGCCCTGGTAATAACTCTTTCTCACTGTGTATATAGCTATATAAATAACCATACCACAGATCTCATTATCCAATCCTTTTTCCTTAACTTAGACATTCTTCTTCTATCTGCAGCCAAGAGAGCAGACAGACAAGTAGTCAGAATTGACTGATTCGATCCTCCAAGTTGACTTAACCACACTTCAATGTATTTTGAGAGCTTCAATCTTTTATTTTTTGTTATCTGGATATATTGTGAGAATGCAGCAGCCCTTTGGTTAGATCCTAGCTAGTTCTAGATGTAAGTTATATAGACATTAGTAGTTATTTCTTCTAAGTTTAGTATAGTTTTGGTAGCTGAATTCTCTATATGACTATGGATAATAGTTGAATTAATTTCTTACTTTTACAATTCATGTCTCTTTTGCTTTACCACAAAAACCATCTGAATCAAGGCAAGTACTTCTCTTCTTTATTTCTTTCACCAACCGATATGTATCTGTTGAACAAAACATAACATGTAGATGCTTAACACTTTTTGGTCTTGTATAAACAACTTTTCCAGTTTGAACATAAAACTGTTGAGACAGAGCAACTACTTGTGAATTGTCCCTTACAATGTTCATTATCAAACAAAACACAAAGAGTCAAAAAAAGAATTTGGACAGAAGGTATGAGCAACATTCGTACAAGGTGATCTTGACCTGTTACTAGCTAACCCCTAAAAACAGATTGTAGTCTTAAATTAAATTTTAGATATATAATCTAAATATGCTTAAGAGTTAGAACTTTGGTTTACAAGCTCCCAAATGTTGAACATGTTGCGTCTCGAAAATTGAGTTAGTACATATCTCCTTCCCCATTGAAAGATGATTAACTTAATTAATTTTGATAGAAGAAAATGCCAAAAAGAAGATTGAATAGGTATGTCTTGTCCATTACAACTAGACCCACCAAATTGATTAAACTGTTGTCTTCTTATTTTATAAAATATCATCCAAATTCGTTTTAACTCTTTTTGTTTTTTTCTTTCTTTTATTCCTTTGTTGTCGTCTATGGTGGTTCAACATTTTGACATGGAAAATGAGATTCCTATATCTTTTTAATTCTAATTTATGTCTTTAAGAATAAATATATATTCCTTGCTTGTTTGAAATATCTTTCTTCCTCATTAAATAATTAATTAATTTAAGTTTTAAATCTGTTTTTTTGGTAGCTTATAACATTAAACTATACAGTTTTTGTTGTTGTTGTTGATAAAATATAGTTTCACAGTTAACTGCATCAAAGGTTTGAGTGACGTGAACATAAATACATAACAATTAGATTGAGAAAGACCAATTACTAATTCCAATTCTCCAAACTATAAATTCTAGAATTACACAACTTTTTTTAAGGTGATAAAAACTGTAGAGCTATGGACATTTAAGAACTTGATCAGGCGATTGTAAATGAAATGTCTATTGAGTATGAGATTGAGTGTGATAGTTATACAAAATACAAAAAGATGACTCATAGCTTTGTGAACCGTCGATTTTGCAACTGTACAATGAATCAAAAGATGTAAGCAAATTTGTCTGTGAATAAAAGTTAGTCTGAGGGGGAATGGGTCAAAAAAAATCCAAAACTGATAACTATATGATTTAATGACAGTACAGAATCGGGTTTTCAATAACTTATAGATTATTAAACTTATAGATACCATGACGATCCCACTAATAACTATGACATTTAGGGTTTGATTATAATAATACGGTGATCCCACAATATGGTTGCTTAAACGTTGAACCATCGAAAGTACAGAATCGAACAAAAATTCCTTAATTTTGGTAACAGAGATACTTGTCTCTTATTTTTTTTATAAAAAATATGTCAACATTCTTTTTAATTTGATTAAAAGAATTAATCCAAGAACAGTGTCTTCTTCCTTGATAATAGTTATCAGTTTCACTTTCACTTCAGTTCATAACCTGCTCCACCACTAGTCACTCTTACAATTTCGTGACTCAAATTTCTCTGTAAATTACAAATCTTTCTTTTGTTAAATCACCAAAATCCACCAAAAAATCATTCCTTTAAACCCCTTCAATTCTACATTGTGGTTAGAAAAAACCAAACAAAACTCGATGACAGACATCGATTTAGAACAAGGAGGAGGCATACAGTTATAACCGGAGGTCGTTCAACGGAAGTGACGTCAGTGTATACTATTCAGACGGTGAAGATGTGACGTCATGTTACTCTTACTTCTACTCAACGACGGGAGGATCGTACGAATACGAAGGAGAGTCGAGGAAAGTGTCGTCGGTGACAAGTTCTTCGAATTTAGATGATGAAGAAGGTAGTGAAGCGACGGCGCCGCCGGAGAAAGACTGCCGGATTTGTCATTTAGGAGTGGAAACAAGCGGTGGTGGTGCGATTGAATTAGGCTGTTTGTGTAAAGATGATTTGGCTGTTGCTCATAAACAATGTGCTGATACTTGGTTCAAGATCAAAGGCGACAAGTAAATTGCTTTAACAACTTTACTTTTTTTAGTTGAGCTATTTTTTTATTTTTGGTTTCGTATGTCTATATTTGATTGACAACACCCAAATAAAATTTCTATTAATCTATCAAATAGCTCAATCATCCTAACTATCAAACTATAAAATTTTTAGCTTCTTAATTGCTCTTTTTTTTTTTTTAATCATTTTTCTTAAAAAAAATTGAATTTTCCAATTAAGAATTTTGATCGGGCTGGTTGATTAAACCTTAAATTTTGGATGTGCTTAATTTAACTTTCAACTTTTTTATTAATTTCCGAAAAAACTTCAACTTTGCGTTGACTCGGCAAATTAAACCTTTCATTCATCCCAAATCGTATTTTTCTTTAAATTTGAAAGTCGAATCAAGAAGTTCTATTCATTTTTTATCTTCCTTTTGATGAACCGTTTATAACAACTGAATCGAATTTCTAAAATCGATTTGGCTTTTGAATTTAGAGAAATTTTCGATTTAGAATAAACGAAAAATTCAATTTGCCGAGTCAACACAAAATTGATTTTTTTTGTTCAAAAATCAACAAAATAAACCACATCCAAAATTCTAAATTCAATCAACCATTTTTCCCTAATATTTGATTTAACTTGATCATAAGTGTCGTTAGGATCAGGATCAGTGACTAAATTCTTCTAAGAAATATGTCAAAACATTATTGATTTAGAAAATGGAATATGTGAAGCTTAAATTTCTATGGTTTTTAAAGTGATTTTTTTATTCAAAACGGATTTTTAAAATCTTTGTGGATAAACCACTCAAAATTCACTGTTTTTAAAGCACAACAGAAATTTAACTTATTATTTATTGAAACAGAATTTGTGAGATTTGCCAAACGGTAGCCAGAAATGTAGGAGGTGCCAACGAACTGGTTGTGTTAACGATGGAAGAGAGAGAGTTAAGAAACGGCGAAGACGGCCGGGAAACGGCGGTGGAAGGAGGTGGAGGAGCAATGACGGTGGAGAACAGATGGCAACCACAGAGATTGGTGAATTTAGTTTTAGCTTGTATGGTTTTCGGATTCTTTATATCATGGCTCTTTCATTTCCATGTTTCATCTTCTTCTTAAGCTCAACATATATCACTTTACAATGTATATAGATATGGTCTTGCAATCAATTACATGAGTTTGATTTTTCGTATACCTGAATTGTTATTACGTGAGAAAGAAGATACTCAATTTAGTTCAGTGAAGACGATCTGATTGAAACTTTTTCTTTAAAAGATACTCGAGCCTGTAAATAGGGAAACAATTACACAGCACAATATCGTCTCAAAAGTTTGTAATAGTTACTTAGGGAATAACAAAATCGACATTTGAGAAAAGTAACAACGTGATCCAGCAAAGATGATTACTTGGGGAATACGGAACCGAATAATGTACAAAATGCATTGGCCCCAACTTCTTCTCTATCAGTGTTCTTTTCTTGAGTAATAACCAAAAAACAAAAAGATTTACCAACTTACAGAATTTTAATCCAAATTTGATAAATCATTCAAACCAAAGAACCACAGGTCTTCATGACGCCATTGAATTGATCGTGTTTTCCGAACTCAATGCTAGTTTCATGCGCCATTCATTGAGTTGTCTGCGTGAACTCCGTTGCTGTCAATCTTTCCGTTCACCTGAGCCCGTGGCCTCTAAACCCACACCAACAAACACATTTCAGTATTGAAAAGGAGAGAACAAATACAGATTCAGATGCATACCCAATCAGCAGGATCAACACCATTCCCATTCAACAGCTTGTGGTTCTCTTCTTTGGTTCTTTCTTTCGAGACTACTGGGAGCAACACTGTAGTCCGGTCTGGTAATTCTGTTTAATGGACATTTTCAGAAAGATATGAGAAACTGTTACCCCAAAATTAAATAAAGTGTTAAAATTCCGTGAAGAGTTTTCTGAGATCAAAACCTGGTAGTTTCTTGTCTAGACAGAACACCACTAGATTCACGGTATACCTAAACAGGGGAAGAATCAAAACAACAAGTCAATATCTATCGTTGTTTTCCATGGAGTGTTTTTTGTTGGGTCAAATTGACGTTATAGTAAAACGTACCAAGCAACAACTACATCCACAGTGTAATGTTTACGGGAGGCAATGATTAAAAGGCTCTGCACGACTGCAGTGAGCCACCCAAACAGCTTTATGAACCTGTGACATAGTATAAACAGAATGCAGAGATGAGTCTTTCGCAGTATCTTTAAGCTGCTTTGCTGTCTAAAGAAATTTATCGAGCTTTACCTTTTAGTGCCGTATTTCTGGTAAGTGCGGACAAAGACTAGAGTAAATATCATATGTGATGAGAAAATCAAGTCTCCACATCCGTACATTACCCCATGAGCTGATGAGATCAGAGTCATCACATGAGAACAGAAGTAAATAAAGCAATGCATGTGAACACAATCTGTGAATGGGGAAAGAAAATTATGTAGACTCACGGTTTATTTCGAGCACCTCAATAGCGCTTTTGGGCCATGGCAACCTAGCAACTTTCGAGCCCTGCAGGAAAGGTGAGCAAAATTAAGCTTAACTGATTTAAAACATGAACCTTTGTGTATGGATCTCATGTAGTTTACCTCGCGACAGTGATAATTAGGACCGGGAAGCTGAGTAGAATAGAAAGTTAAAACACGGAGAAACTGGCAGGCCTGAAAACAGAAACGTTGACAAACTTCAAGATTAAAAAGGCAAAGTAATTTCAGAAAGCTTAAACTATAGAATCTAGTTAAGCAGAGAACTTACAACTAAGAATGCTAGAACTCTGCACCATATCAAAACGGTGTATATCTTTTTACTTTTCAGGATGAATGGATGGAAAGTCCACTGCGATAAAGGATCAAAGAGTATTAATATCGAAATATAGACATATATTGGAAACTTGACAAAACAATTTTAATGTACGATTTCAGCTATTGCCACAAACATATAGCTAGAAAGAGAGCTAGCCAGTACACAAATCATCTTAGAATAACGAGGAATCTATTGAGGTTGAAAAACTCACCAGGAGAAATGAAACAAACACACTGGTGAAAACGGTTTCACTTATGTAGCTTCTCTCTTGACCAAGCTCCTATACCATGTAACGCCAAAGTAATCAGACATCTATTCTGAATCTTTTAAAAATTAAGCTCAGAACTGAGCATATGTTAAAATGTATGAGAGTCAAACCGGCAGTAGTAAGAATCCAAGATCCTGAAGAGTTGGCCCCGCACGATGAATATAATGAACTCCTTTAGCAGCTAAACCATGAATGTACTGCGCATAACAAATGCAATTACATAACGCCAAAACAACAGATAGTGAAGAAGTAAAGAAAACTCAAGGGGTGAAAAGCTACATTGTTGAAACCAAAACAAAAGCCATGACACATGTTTCTGCTGAACAAGCTAACGCCTGGGTACTAATTATGTAGCCAAAAGCACAAACTTTCTCTAAAGAATTACTATGTAAAACAAAACCAATTCTTTTACAGTATCCTAAGTTTCCCATTTCAGACATCAACAAAAAGAAACAGTAGCCATCATTAACACTCAGCATAAGAAAAAACGATCCAACTAAACTTTAATCTGAACCTGACGAGAATCATTTCAAACTGCTTAAAAAAGCTTTTAAATTTCAAATCAGGAGAAATAAAAGTGAGTGAATTTCACATACGAAAGTTATTAGTAATAAAACTAAGTTAAATCAGGAAATTAGAATTTAGATGAGAACCTGACAAATTAAGACCAGCAAGAAGATATTTCCAGTTCTCAGCGAGAAGACCGATCTCCGTTGTTATCTCAGAGCAAAATCTCTTCCATAGCTAAACAAAAAATAAAACGAGAGCCCAGAAAGTAGCAAATCAGACAAACATCTGGAAAACTTAGAAGTCGAATTAGGACACAAAAGGGCGAACCTTGGAAGATTCGCGACGAATGTAAAGTGTCATCTTATTCTATTTTGTTGATGATGTTCTTGTCGTGTGTCAATAAGTTCCATAAGTACTTGAGAACCCAACAAATTGGGTCGACATCATCAACCTCAACAAAATTCTAACCCTAATCAATTCTAAAGTCTCGAGCTTGTTACCGGAGAAAGGTCGGATTTTAGCCGAACCCAGATTGGGGTCAACGATCCGAGTCGGTCAATCCAAGATCTGAGAAGAAGAAATGCAACGAAAGAGTAACAAAAGTAACAGGGAGTTCTAAGACAAAATAATAAAAAGACTAAAACTTTGTAAGTAGAAGAAAAGAGAAAAGAGATTTTCTTTAGCAGAATCTGAGAAACGAAGCCATAAATTAAAAAGGCGAGTTCAACACGGAAAAACGGCGGAATTGAAAAATAAAACTAAAAACAAAATAAAATTCAACCTAAAAGAAGAAAAATACAGATAATTAATTTTACAAAATTGGAAAATATAAAAATAATACGTTTCGTCTTTACATTCTTTCTTATTTTGAGTAGATTACATAACAAAAAAAGAGTAAATTACATATGTTTACATAATTGTAAGTTTTCTTTTTTAATATTAGACTAGAATTTATCAACATATTAACTAAATTTCAATATAATATAAGCGGTAAAATTTAATATTTAGGTGTATGAATATGCATGCTATTTAGTAGTTATTCTCTTCTATTGGACTAAACACTATATGCATATTTTGTTTTCTTTATTTTTCAATTTTATTATTTTAATCAAATAATTAAAATATTAATAATTCAATTAATGATTATGATATTTAGGATCTGATCTTCATTTTTTTCTAATTTAGTAGATTAAATAAAATATTTAAGAATTTGGCTAGATTTTTTTTTTGTCAACGGCAGATTATATTGGGCCACAATTGGCCGGCCCAATAGCCAAATTCTTACACAATGTAGGCATGAGGACTCGATCCCGGATTATGCAAATGCGCTGCTTTAAGTGGACTTACCACCTGTCACTAGACTAAATGCCATTTGCGAATTTGGCTAGGTTAAAAATCTAAAACTAACTAAGGAAATATGTGAACCATATAAAATATTTTAAAGAATTCTTTTCTAGTTTTGAAAAAAAAAATTGCAAAAGAAAAAGAAGGTGGCTAGAAAGACTAATGGTTAGAAAAGTCGTAAATGTCTCCTTAGGAAACTCAATTTATCAATTAAATAAGTATTAAACTTTGGTGTTCCAAATATCATAAATTTGTCTTTGAGGATTGGTCGTAAATAGTAACATTTTGGTCATTTTCAGTCCGTGAAAATCCTGTTTTCATTATTTGTTTTGACATTCATTTTGCTATTCTATAAAGTAAACACGGTCGTGATTATTGATTGATATTTTCTCATCACACTGAATGTTTTGATGTTATTATTCAACAAAAGAAATTTATCTATTTTATATATATAATTCATCAGCAAAAAATCAAACCTTTTTCAAATTTATTTGATTAAATCAAAGAAGAGAATTAATGTTGAGATATATAATTAATAAAAATGATTTCTGGAATATCCTGTACAAAATATCAAACTTAGAAATAGGAAACAACTTCGAGGGCTTTTACTACTAGAATCTCAAAAGTTTTCAGAAAAAAAGAATTTCACAATAAAACTGAAGAGTAGTCCATGGTCACGAGATGACCCACCATCCTTTGTGGCCTTTAGGCCTTGTCATTCGAGTAGCCGAACCCGATCGGGTCGGGTTTTTCGGCTTTCGGGTATTTCGGATTTACTAACCTAAGATTCGATCCGATATTTTTAGCGGGTCTGGATCGGGTTCGGGTACTAAATTTCGGGTTCAAGTATCAAATTTCGGGTCGGGTTCGGGTTATCAGAATTTTTTATCTAATTTTTTAATCAAAATATTTTCATAAAAATAGTTTTAAAAATCACAACTTATTAAACTATTTAATATTTTAGTTTTATAATGTTATATTGATTATAAATTGATTAGCTTTTTAGATTTTGTAATTATAATTTTAAATATTTGTGTAATTATAAGTATATATAAAAATATTTGTGTAAATATATTATATATTTCGGGTATTTCGGGTACCTGTTCGGGTTTTGGGTTTTACCTGATCGGGTTCGGGTAACCGTATTTTCATAATGTAAAACTTGTTCGGGTATTTTATAAATATTGGTTCGGTTCAAGTTCAGGTATTTCGGATCGGGCTCGGATTCGGATTCAGATTTCGGATATTATGAACAGGCCTAGTGCCGTGTTTGACGCTTTATTTTAAAATTTGAATAGGTTAATGTCGAGGGATTCGAGCTACTAGTAGTGGCCAATTTGCAATTTCAGAAAAAGATCTTAAAAACAAGTTTTATTGTGAAATAAACCAACACGTGGAGGGGTCTGATTTGGAGACAGCATGTAGGTAGGGTAATGCAGCGAAGCATGTCTGTCAATATAGATCCTCATATGGCCTCACACTTGTCTATTATAAACTGCATTTGTATAACCAAGAGACTTTTTACGATTCCGAGCAAACGACTTTGACCATACACATCAAAGAGCTCTTCATCATTTGGACAGCCTCTTTTGTAAGAAGCCTATTTTTGGCCTCTTTTTTGTCTTAGCCCGAGAGACTTTGAACCCATTATGATTCATTCTCCATTTCTTTGTTTACTCGTTGTACTTGTCATTGAAATTAGCTTTTAACACCAAAACCAGAATCAAGTTAACGATGATAAGAATTTTTCCGTATATCACAGTTTGTTATAGTAAAAAAAAGTGTTTTTGTTTTCACCTTTTGATGGCCTCAAACATTTTGCTTAACTTAGTTTGTCCTTGTTCTTGATAATAGTCCAACACAGCCAAGCGGTAGCCTTTAAGCAACCTGGAAGTGAGTGACAAAAAGACATAAACCTAATCCATAAGATATGAGGAACCAGACATTGTAATAAAGCCCTTCCATCTTCCTACACAGAGCAGACAAGACCAGACCAACTAGATTGTTCGATATCATGAGCGACGTCAACAAGGTGCGTCCTGTTGTGCTCGATGAGGTATGTCACATAATTGAGGTCAACTTTCATAACAATAGGCTTTTGAATTCGAAAGTGAGTGTTCGATCTAGATTTAGCACATATTTATTTTTATGTATTGAGTTTGAGATTCTCATCTATGGGGTCGTAAATTTTGATAAACTAACTAACTGTTCTAAGTTCTTAAAATTTTATTTTTTTGAATGTTCTTGGTTCTTTAAGTTTTCATAGTGTTTTAGTTCTTCTCTCCCGGTTTTGCCTATCAAATTTCTTCTTCATGTGGTCTCCTTTTATAGGAAATTCAGGTTGAACTAGGGTTCTGATGTGATCATGAACCCGCTTGTACCCGGGGAGCTCACGCCCGAAGATATTGAATCCGAGACGATTTTTAATGAGGCATGTACGCTCACTTTGACATTTATCTTCTTTGTCCAACATTGCTACTTTTTAGGCATTCACTTTATTTCACTTTATTGACACATGTGTTACTTTTTGACTTTAATTGCATGTGTGCTTACTTTTTGCACATGTGTTACTTTTTGTAGATGTGTTTGCTTTTTCATTTATTTTTCTCAAAGTTGTGTAAGGGAATATGAAGGGGTATGTCCTTCACACTTCATCTTCTATTTAAGGATTTTGAATCCTCTTTACTAAACATCAAACATTTTATCTAAATCCTCTTTATACTCATTTGATCCTAAAAGTCTAACATCTTCTCAACTCTTACTCTTCTTAGTGTGTTATATCTAAGTCGAGTTCGAGCATCGTAGTCAAGGAGCCTTCCATCACTCCTCAAAGTACACTTCGATCCTCATCACCAAATCCAACCTTATCTCGTTCAAAACCTCATCTTAATCCGCTGCATTCCGACATCATCTTTCCATCTATATTTCGAACTGGTGGCGTTGTGCGTTCTCGAGAATCTTTTAGACTTGTAGTGTTGACCTTTTTCACCTATTGACTCCTAAATTCTAATAGTGTCCAAATCTTTGGATGATTATATGAATATAATTCAGATAACATAAATTTTTAACTGTTAATTAAAATCTGGACACAAGTATTAAGGTTTTAGGATGTGGTGGTACAAAAGACAAAAAGTACGGACCAGATGTTATCGATATCGTTGTCGTTGGTAAGAAATAAGATGAAAAGACTGCAAAACTAATAATCCTAGAAAACCATTAAAAAATAGCACAGAATATCATGCAAATGTCTCTTTCTCTTCTCAACGGCTATATATCCACACTTATGGCATTATAAAATTTATTTAAGAAATAATAATAAATCATATTATATTCTCCATTATTTCCCCAACGGTCCATTTTCCCGCATTTCTTTAACCTTTCCTTTATAATCACTTCTCAACAGTTTTATCTCCTCCTATCTCTTTCACATATTACCAAAATGGATCTTATTGTATACACAGAATCGAGTATTCCGACCAAAATCACGCATGTTAGCATAACATCTTCCGACGAATTGCTTCGGAAGTTTGCTGATTCCGACGACTTTGAAGAGTCAAAGCCAACGAAACGTCGTAAGAAATCTGCTAAGAATTCTGGTGTTGACATTCAAAGTAACACGATTGGTTTGATGGAGAGGAAACAACTCTTGCTTGCTCCGGCGAGTAAACGGAGATCTTTGTTTCGCCGGCAGCTAGCTTCCGGAAAATCACATCTCAGGAACAAGTCTTTAGTCAGAACCATCGGCAAGGTAAATATAATATCAAATCTAACACTACTTAAGCTCCATTTTTTAAAAATTAATTTGTAAATTTTAATATAAACTATTTTTATAATTTTGTGCGCAGACATGGCGAAAAACAATGGAAGGAGCTTCGAGAGTTTTCATCGAGAAGCATTATAACAGACACAAGCGTCTCATCAATGACGTCGTCTAAAGCTTCTTCAACTTCTTCTTCACTATTTTACATTCCTTTTGTCTTTCACTATTTTAAATTCGTTTCTATTAAGAATTTATTAATTTTAGAGTTGTTGTTCACAGTTAACTCTTTAATGGCAAATTTTTATATTTTCATGGGAATATACTGTATAGAACCTACATTTATTCTGGTAGTTGGAGCCTGTGTTGTTTGCAATATGATTGATGCATAAAAATATGTTCCAAGTTAAAAGTGTCCAGGATCTATTCTCCTGGAATCTATTCTATAATTCCAGTCCCCCTTAACTACAAAAGTAAAAAGTAATAATGCCAGCAAAATTTAACTACATTTTATGATGTCGCTGCAGATAGGGCTTCTTCTACTTGTTCAATTTACAAAATTTTTACAAATGTTTTATCTGAATTCTTATAATTAACAAGCTTTATCTAAATTCAACTTTTACTAACCCCTCCTTTACAGTCATATTAAAGTCCAACCCATTTCAGCTAAGCCCAGATCAACCAAACAGTTTAGCCCAGACAGTTCTGCCTTGAGCTTGATCTTTCTCTTGCAATGTCTGAAAATTATCTGCCAATTTAGCCTTCTAATGTTTAGACCCGACCAATTGGAGAAACCGGTGGGTTTGGTGTGTACTTTGATGTTTCTCTCTTCAACAGACTAACTCTGTTCGAAACTGCTTCTTCCTCCTCACGCCAAGTCTGATGACTGCTTACTGCTAACGAAATGAAGAATGCTTCCAAGTTAGAGATCGATGACCCGTACTCAACCGAGTGGAGTTCATTGTCGTGTGTTACCAATTTGAATGCTGGTTCGTCTCTTTCCTGTGAGAAGTTATGTGTTAAGAATGACTCAGAACATCGATTCTGATATTTAAGGGCATCGAATAGAACAAGTTACCTGATCAAACAATTGAAAGCTTGAGAATGTTTGAGACTTTGTATGATAATTAGAGAGAACATGAAGTTTGCAACCAATGTCCCAACCACCACAGTCGCAGGTTCCACCGGATTTCCACCGGCCAATCAATGGCAAAGGGGCGTTACAGTCTTTAGGAAGTGTGTGACATCCACTTGGGAATATAATAGTAGTTGAGCAATGCTTCCGAATCCTGTTTGTCGTCTGAACGATTGCTGCAAGCTCTTCATTTGTCTCAACACCAAACAAAACTGTTTCTGATTTGTGAATTGCTAAATCTGAGGTGACAGAAGTATCAGTCTTCATTTGACCAATAATTGTATGTGCAAATGGATGATTTTTCTCTTCATTCCTGTGGCGACCTAACCAGTTGCCACTCTTGTTCTTTACTTCTTTGACGGAATATAATGTGTAACACCGTGTAGAAGAATTTGAACTCTTCATGGTGGCAGCAAGAACGTCATTGTTGTTTTCAACCACAAACTGAAACAGATTGACACCTTTTCTCAGCGTGAATTGCAAAAGAGCCCGGACTTTTGAGCTGCACTGCTTCTTCTCCATGGTTGGTGGTCTTGTGTTGTAAGGTTTTGAAGCCACTTGCAATGGGACATTCTTCTCGGTCTTGGGTTTCAATATAGGACCTGATCTAGTTCTGCTGTGACCTTTCGGCTTTGTTCTGGTCGAGTTAGTGGCGTAAACTGAGTCGGTGAATCTCAAAGGACCTGATTTAGCTGAAGCATGAGATATGCTCGGTGATGAAGATGAGCTTTCTTTGGAACTGAAACTTCTACTCATCTGACTAAAACTGAAGCTAAACCGCCTACTAGGAGATGCATCCCTTTCTTTTTGTAATGCCACAGAGGGAATATTATGATCCAACAAGCCTGGTTTCTCAGTAGGAATTTGGTTCCTTTCCATTACATTCATCGGACTTGAACATTCGCCTTCGACATCATGTCTTTTATCTCGACGTTCAACTGTTCTAAATGCCTCAGATAATAGCATGGAATTTGTCTCTGACCCTAGATTTGTCTGATGGCTGACATGCTCAGAGGCATTCCTATGTTCTTTGTCT
>JAKUCM010006025.1:0-14537 GCA_023374145.1 Lepidium sativum
ATACCCATTTTATGACAACTTTCAATAACTTACCCTCTATTTTGTGCCTTTAGTAGGCCTAGTCTTGACACTTTGGAAGGTGGCTGGTGCGTTGGTTAAGCCGAAAGGCATAACCCTGAACTCGTAATGTCCTTCATGCGTCCGAAAAGCTGTTTTATGTATATCAGTCCACCTTCGAAAACATTGTTGCTCCACTCAACTCATCGAGCAGCTCCTCTATCACTAGAATGGGGTATCTATCTGGAACTGTCACCTTTTTTAGTGCCCTATAGTCTACACAAAACCGCCATCCATTGTCTTTCTTCTTGACTAACAAAACCGGGCTGGAATAGGAGCTAATGTTGGGTGTAATGATGTTTGAAGCTAACATCTCTTCCACCAGCTTCTCAATCACACTGGTCTCGTTCCTTCTTTTAATGTGATGGCATGCTCTCTCTTTCTGGTTGGTGGCAACCCTTGAGGTGACTGGAAAACCTCCCCATACTCAGTTAATATTTGTTCAACTGCGCCTAGATATGTCACAATTTGTGTTGCCTTACGGTTCTCGAATAGCTCAGAGAGTTCTACCAAATAATGTTCGGCCCCCCACACCTCTGTTCTTTCTTGAGGTGAGTGCACTTGCTTCTTCACTACATGTCACTCTTCTCCATTTACCATTCTATTTAAACTCCAACTGATGTAATCCCTAATTAACCCTTGGTCTCTCCTAACTTAGCCAACCACACATACCCCTAACACAAGGTCAGTAGTTCCTAGTTCAAAACACCAAAAATCCTCCGTTATTTTTACCTCGGGTAAGGTGAGGATCACAGCTTCACATTTGCTCTGATCCTTAATCACTCGACCGTCTCTTACTGCCACAAAAAGGGTCTCGTTTCTTTAACCTTAAGCCTCAGTTTCTTCACCAGACTATTGGAAATGAAATTGCAAGTGGCTCCCGAATCTACTAGAACCATTACCTATATCCCTTCTAGCTTAGCCAATAACCTCAATGATTTCTCCATTGATATGCTCATGGGGGACAATAATCTGATGTGTTCTAGTTCTGGTTCCTCTTCTTGAGCCACATTGTCAACTACATCTGCCTCCATAAGTTTGTTTTCCATGTCTTCTTCCATTCCCAATGCTCGAAATCTCTGGGATGAACGACACTTATGCCCCGGAAACCATTTTTCCCCACACTGGCGACAAGGGTTATTTCCCTTCACCGGCTCTGGCTGTATTCTTCTTTCGTCTCTCTTGTCATCTTCCGATTTCCGGAAGGGAACCATAGCATTACTCTTATGGTTCTGGTTGGAGATGATTTTGTAGGGAGTGTAATTCGTTGATGGTGGATTCTTATAGCCACTTCTCTGTCCCCATGTATTTGTCTCATCTTCCTGATCTTCCACTATTTTTGACAACTTGAACATATGCTTCAGATTGATCGGCAGCCTCTCACAACAGGGTCTCAGATTTCCTTCTTTAACCCTCCTAGGTACATCTCTTCTAGAGCAGTCGCCAGAATCTCCGGTAAGTCTGCACAAAGGAGATTCAAACTCTTCTCTATAGTTACTTACACTTCCCGTTTTCCTTAGCCTACAGAGTAACCCGAAGGCAGTTCCCCCGTAAGTCGGCTTGTATCTAGCCAAGAAAAGATCCTTAAACATCACCCAACAACTCATCTCCTCACGGTCATGAGCCATCTTTAACCACTTAATCGCACTACCTGTCATACATTGGTAAACCACATTCAACTTATCCCTTTCTGTGACTTGATGGTTCTCAAAGTACCTTTCCATTTTATAAACCCACTCATCCGCATCTTGTCCCTCATACATTGGCAGCTCTAGTTTACGAGTACATATATCTATGGTAGAGGCAGGAAAGCTTACTTTTTGATCATCAAATTTCTGCACTGAGGACGACTCTTGATGTCGATGATGCGGCACGGTTAAAGGTGGTAACGGCAGTATCCCATCCCCTCTTTCTTTGTGAGGTGGTGGACAATAATCCATCGGCGCCTTTCCGGGATCCTTCACCCATCCCCTGGCGCACGACGCAGAAGCATACATGTCTTCCACTTGCTTATTCTTCATAACTTCCATTCTCGAGCTCAACATAGCCAATGTTTCCCTCAAGAGTTTCCGATCTTCTTCTTGGCTTTGCCGGATCATTCCTAGTTGTGTTTCCACGTTGAGAGAAGTGTCGGCTGGGTCTTGTGTTGGTGCCATTAAATCGAAGCTCTAATACCAATGATAGGATTCGGTCTATCAAGTGTCTGCAACATAAAGAGAGAGATAGTCAGATAGAGGAAGAGAAAGATAGAGAGGAAAAGAGATGGAGGAAGAAGGCGATATAGAAGAAATTGCACAATAAAGCTAGCCAGAGAGAAGAGAGGATTTGCGGCTCGATTTTCTTAAGTTCATTCAATGTAAAGTTTCCTCTTTAGGTCTTTGGCTCTTTAAAGCCTTACGCACTTAAACGACAAAGTATCAGACTTGAAACGACATTGCTTGGTAAAAACTAAAGACTCTTTTAGCCACAAAAGGTTTCCCTTAATACTTGTTCTTCTCCATACTTCGTCTCTTCGACCTTTGTTTCCGTGTGATCATGTCCAATGCTACCGCAAGCCTATCACAAACCAGACAAGATTAGTGAGTGAACATACGCAAGTGTATACCCGTCAAATGCTTCATCAAAAGAATATGTGTTGATATCGAAATGGTAGTTTGTATCTTGAATAGATGTAGAAGCATTTGTGCCCCCTCCATGCTACAAAATCAGAATCCCAATAGGGTAATATCCTATATTCTCTTGATTGAAGTTGCCTTAATAGAAGAAACCAATGCAAGAACATCAATTATGAGCAACTTTCTAATCTAGAGAGCTAGAAAAGAAGATTACACCTCTGAAATGAACTTGGAGTAAATATCTTCCTCTGGGTATATTTCACTCGCATAAAACAGCATAAGCTCTTGATTCCCCCAAAAATAGCGAAACGAGAGGCATAAAATCAGATAAACGACAGTATGGACTCAATTTCAGGAAGAAGTACCAAGAAAATGAGCAAGCCCTTCTAATCCTTATGGGTCCGAGAATGATCCAAAAGCAGCAGACCAATCGCAAAGATCCCAGAAAGATCTTCAGGTTTCCTTCTCTATCAATAAAATTCGGAGACAAGAATCGATCTTAGTAGCTTTCCAGTCTATGGGTCATTGAGCAACAACACCTCAAGCGAATTTTTAAGAACAATCCTCTGATACTCTCGTTTGTCCATATGTGACTTAATAATCTCGTCGTATTTACAAGAAACCATTGGAGTCGCCGTCGAATTCTCCATTCCAAGAGCCATACCTTCGTTGGAGTAATTGAGTGAAATGGTTTTTAGTGTCCAACGTCTCGTTTTATACTGTTGAAATTCAGATGAAATCAAAAGATATTATCCAGTATGATACGGTTATTACAAATCATGGTTCAACAATAGATGAAGCTCGATGATGAAGTCAAGAATGGCGAGAGGAAGAAGAAGGAAAAAGAAGATTTGATAGAATTTTCTGTTATTTTTCTTTATGTCAAAGACAACGTATATGTATCAACAAAATCAATGTAAACCATGTAAATTACTGTATCAAGCTAAACCAAGTAAACCAACTAAATTAATTTACAATCTAATATTCCTCCTCAAGATGGAGCAAAGATATTGATGACATCTATCTTGCAAAGTAACTTCTTGAACTGTGTGGGAAAAAGTGGTTTAGTAAGAATATCCGCAAGCTGATTTTCAGTCTTGACATGAAGTGTCTTGACTAAGCCCATGTCGATTTTCTCTCGGATATGATGACATTCAAGCTCAATATGTTTGGTGCGTTCATGGAAAACAGGATTGTTAGCAATATGAATAGCGGAAGTATTGTCACAGTATAAAACAGAAGCATCAGAGACAACAATCCAGAGATCACGAAGAAGTTGTTGCAGCCAAATCATCTCTTTAACAGCCTGAGACATGGAGCGATATTCAGCCTCTGCAGAGGATAAAGACACAACTGATTGTTTCATCGACTTCCAAGAGATCAAAGAAGAGCCAAGAAACATACAATAACCAGAAGTGGATCGCCTAGTGTCAGGACAAGAAGCCCAATCAGAATCAGCAAAACCAGTTAATTTCAGAGTTGTGGAAGCAGAGTAGAATAAACCTTGTCCCATGGTACCTTTAAGATACTGAATAACTCGATGAACAGCATGCAAGTGAGGAACACGTGGGGAAGAAGTAAACTGACAAAGTTTGTGGACAGCATATGTGATGTCTGGGCATGTAAATGTAAGGTACATTAAGCGGCCAACAAGACGATGATAAGTTTCTTCATCAGGTAAAAGTTCCCCCTCAGCTTTGGACAATTTCAGATTAGGCATCATTGGAACAGAAGATGGTTTGCAGCCAAGAAATCCTGTCTCAACAAGGAGCTCAAAAGTGTATTTGCGTTGACATAGGGAGATACCAGAAGCATTCCGAGCTATCTCCAAGCCTAAAAAATATCGCAAACAGCCCAAATTACGGAGCTGAAAGGAACTTTGAAGAGCTGCTATCAACAGAGAAGTAGCTGTATCACAGCTGCTTGCAATTATAATGTTGTCAACGTATACCAAGACTGCAACAAAAGTGGTGCCATTTGTCCGAAGAAAAAGAGTATGATCTCCAGAAGACTTTGTGAAACCCAACTGCAACAGAGCATCAGAAAATTTCAGAAACCACTGCCGGGAAGCTTGCTTCAAACCATACAGAGAACGTTTCAGTTTGCACACAGCATTAGGAGGTAAATGTTCCCCCTGTTTTGGTGAATATCCAGGAGGTAAGCGCATATAGATCTCTTCCTGTAAATCACCATTCAAGAACGCATTAGAAATATCCAACTGTGTAAGAGACCAGCCTTTTGCGGCTGAAACAGCAATCAACAATTTGATTGTCGCAAGCTTAGCAACAGGAGAAAACGTCTCAACATAATCAAGACCCTTCTGTTGCGTATATCCTTTGGCAACTAAACGCGCTTTATATCTTTCCAAGCTACCATCTGCATTTAACTTTACTTTATAGACCCACTTACAACTGACAGCTTTCTTGTCAGGAGGAAGAGAACAAATAACCCAAGTGTCATTGTTCTCAAGAGCTGTGATTTCGATCTGCATTGCCTCACACCACTCTTGAATAGCCACAGCTTGAGAATATGTATGAGGTTCTGGAATCTTATTCACTGCATTAAAAAAGATCATATATGGATCAGTTAAGCAAGAGTACGAGAAAACATCGGATAAAGGATGTTCAGTCGAAGAATTAAATGTGTAGCAGTGATAGTCTTGGAGATGAGCAGGCGGTTCAGAGATACGACGAGTGGAAACTGCAAGCGTATCATCAGTGAGATTAGGAGGACTGTGATCAGTCCTACGAGCCAATGGGAAGAAGTGAGAGGTGTCTATACTCTCAATGTTCTGTCTGTGAAATGGAAAGAGCTGCTCATAAAACACAACATTCCGAGAGATGAAGATGGTGTTGCTTTCCAAGTCAAGTAATTTATACCCCTTGTAACCAGAGGGATATCCAAGAAAAACAGAAGCACGAGCTCTATCTTGGAATTTAGTCCGATGTTTAGGAGATGTGTTAGCGTAGCAAAGACAGCCAAATATTTTCAAGTGATCATATTCAGGTTGCTTGTGCGTTAAAAGCTCAAAAGGAGTCTTGTTGGATAGAAGAGGCGATGGTGTTCTGTGATAAGAAAGACCGCAGTTAAGATACAATCTCCCCAATAAGCAAGAGGGACATTCAATTGCATAAGAAGAGCCCGAGCCACATTCAGTAAGTGTTGATGTTTCCTTTCCACGACTGAATTCTGTTCCGGTGTCTCGGGGCAAGAATAATAAGGAATAATACCTTTGCTCTTGTATAAACCATCAAAACGCAATTTTGGTGCATTGTCTGCTCTTACTGCCTTGACATGTGCACTAAATTGTGTTTCAATCATGGTGAGAAAATCTGGAAAAATAGTGATCACATCACTCTTTTGACGAAGAAGATAAACCCAAGTCGTACGTTTATTGTCATCCACTATTGTAAGAAAGTATCGATATCCATCATGAGTTTATTTAGAGAATGGCCCCCATATATCGATGTGCAGCAAGTCAAATGGCTGTGAACACATGTTTTGCCGAGATTTATAAGGCAATTTCTTCTGTTTCGCTCTTTGACAAATTTCACAGTGCAATAATCCCTTATTCTTATATTTCGAAATTCCAAGAGTATCTGAAAGCATATCAATCCGTGTAAAAGAAGGATGGCCTAGTCTTTGGTGCCAAACATTAGCATCTATTACAGAGTGTGCAACATAAGGAGTAGAAACTATACTATCTTCAATTGTAGCTGCTATACTCGATGTTGTGTCTGATACCAAGTCTTTCACGTCCAATATATATAGATTCCCAATCCTACTACCTTTGCCAATCTCCAATCCCTTGGTGAGATCCTGTATTATGCAATAATCTGTGTCAAAGATAACTCTAGAACCAAGATCTGCAGTCAAAGAGCTGATACTGAGTAGACTCAATCGGAATTCAGGAATATACAACACATTTCTTAATGTGATATCTTTGTTAATCCGAATACTACCAATGCCTCCAATACACACAATGTCTCCAGTTGGTAAATGCACAGAATTTCGAACAGAAGTATCAAGATCAAAGAATAACTCTTTCAAATATGACACATGGTGAGTCGCACCAGAATCAATTATCCACGTTTTCTCTTTTGCTTTGCAGTTACTCAATGTCAAAATCCCAATAAAACTATATGTGAGAGAAGAAAAGGATATACCAGAGGAATTATTGATTGAAGTTGAAGGAATTGAAGAAACATCTGCAGATGGTGCCTGAAGTTGAGAACTAAAATAGGCTATGAAGTTCTGTATTTGTTCCTTATTCAAATTCCCAACTAGATTGTCCAAATTTCCAGTCATTGCATTATCAGGAGCTGAAACATGTGCAGCAATAATTGAACTCGACTGACCTTGTTTATCACCATTGGTTTTCCCTTTCTTGTAACCAACGGGATAACCATGAAGTTTATAGCAACGATCAGCTACATGACCCGAATATCCACAATGTTAACATATCGGCTTTGTCTTCTTTTGGACGAAATTCAACTCACCAGAATCATGAGAGTTTTGAGCAACATTCAACACACTAGGTTGACTGTCATGACTGATTTGATAAGCAGTCGGAGCAATGGCAGAACAGAAACACCTCTGACTGTCATCTTGATCTAGCATATTATAGATCTCAGCTAAGTTTGGGAGAGGTTTCTTCATTATAATCTGACCACGAATCACTGCATATCTATCACTTAGACCAGCAAGAAACTTAATGATTCTACCCCTTTCTACCTTAGCTTTAGCCATTTCTTGACCTCTACAATTAAACACTGAACAACATGGACAAGGTTCACTAACCTCAGCACTATCCAAATTGTCCCAGAGTGTCTTCAATTGTGTGTATAATATCCAGATAAATCCATTGAGCCTTGATGAAGATCCTGAATCTGTTGTATAAGTTGAAAGGTGCGAGGTAAGTTTGTCATGTGAAATCGGTTATGAAGATCAACCCAGATTTGAGAAGCATCATCAAAATTAAGAATACTGCCATAAATCTGTTTATTAACTGAGTTCAACAGCCATGATTTCACCATACTATTACACCTTGACCAGATTCGAAAAATTGGATCACTTACTGCAGGCCGAGATATAGATCCATTGATGAAAGAAATTTTGTTCTTCGCATCTAGAGCAATCTTAATAGCTGAAGACCATTGATTATAGTTAGATCCATCAAGCTGTATGGAGACAATGAACATACTGGGATGATCCGCATTGTGCAAATTGAGAGGTGAATGAATACTGTCAGGATTCATCATATCTGTAGCAACAATTGAGGTCTCAGGTGTTGAAGTCCCAGCTCGATCAGATCGTCGGACATTACGGCGAATCGCAATTCTAACCATAGCGTTTTTCCGATCTGCAATTTTTGAAAATGGAAACGAAAATCCAGATAGAGGATTCGAGAAGAAGTCAGTGAGTCATCACTGCTCTGATACCATATTACAAATCATGGTTCAACAATAGATGAAGCTCGATGATGAAGTCAAGAATGGCGAGAGGAAGAAGAAGGAAGAAGAAGATTTGTTAGAATTTTTTGTTATTTTTCTTTATGTCAAAGACAACGTATATGTATCTACAAAATCAATGTAAACCATGTAAATTACTGTACCAAACTAAACCAAGTAAACCAACTAAATTAATTTACAATCTAATAACAGTCTACCGTTTAGGTGGTCTAGCTCATGATCGACGTTGTAACTTCTTCTCAACAGATCCAACGGTGATAACAGAATTTCATTTAATCGATGCCGTTTGATAATACAAAGTTCAGCCGGCTATATCAAGGTTGATGATGATGTTCATGTCAATCTCGTAATATGTGCGTACTCTTCTTTTTTGATGTGTCTGTTTCAGTGGCATAACTTATAAAGTCTTTCAAACTTTGCTTTTTAGTTTGCTCGTCAAAAGTCAACCGAGGTCTATGTAGGTTGTATGAAATAAGGACCTGTTCTTGCTCAAAAGCTTTTCCAATTTTTTGTTTTGTTTTTTAGCCCTTGTGTATCGATTATATTTGTCAATCAATTAAGCAGTCTCCATGGATTATGAATTCCTGTGACATTTGTTCTTTTTTAAGTAATTTGGATCGTGGTTAGACATTTTTTCTACATTAATTTTATAAAATTATCTTACGAATAAAAATACTAATTATCTAGTAGTTCTATATACATGCCATCAAATAACTCTCTATTTAAATACCAATTTTAGGAGTATGAATATCAATATAACAAAAATATATAAAAGATTTCCCAAAATTATATATGTACGACAAATTCCACCAAAATATCTTACAAATTATTTTAGTTTTTTTATCAATGATCCATAATTCACAATCTATAACAACTTTTATGATTAATGCGTTTGGCTGTCTATCTTTTTTTGATGAGGTTTGGCTGTCGTTCATAGATTCTTAATAAATGATCTTAAAAGCTTCCTTTTTTTCTTAGTAAAATATACTATACATGTTTCAAAAAGAATAAAACTTTTTACTAAGACTAACTCTAGTAACTCAGATCAACAGATTAGTTACCAAAACAAAATATTAATGGAATCGTAACTCAGGTTAATGCACGTGTATTATTTGTCAAAATTGACTAACTTTATATTGAAATTGGTTTGGTAACTGATAGTTCATATTTCATGCAGTATTAACTTGGTCATCAAAAGCTCATATTTAAATTAGTTCGAAAGATGGTTGGTTTTTAATTTGGTTAAATTCATGAAAGCTTGACATTTTCGTAAAACATAACAGCAATGGTTCTATTAATGTTCGTAAGCATTGTCTATTTTCATACTGATCATAGACTTAGTCAAAGCTAATTCGTGCGTATTTGTTTTTTTTTTTTTTCAACGACAAGACGAACATACTGGAGGATATATCAGGGGCTAGACCTACGACCTGCTTTAGCTAGGGCATCTGCTTTGTGGTTCAGAGTCCTGGGGATGACAGAAAGTGACCAAGAGGAGAACCTAGAAGCAAGCCTTTGGAAATCTTCTTGATATGTGTAGAACGCTGGCCACTCCTCCGGATGCTGAAAGATTTGGTAAATTGTCTCACAGTCTGAAGAGATCTCCACTTCTTGAATCTGCAGCTCTAGTAACGCTTCCATTGCCCAAATCACCGCCTCCGCCTCCGCGTGCAACGCTGATAAGTTTTGATTAACTCGTCTCGATCCCGAACATATTCCTCCCACTGAATCTGGAAAGCAAAATCATCCGAGCCCTGAATAAAGGTCTGTGTCTTTCCAGGACGCATCCACGTAGCATTTATACCAGTAAAACTGAGATTAGTTGTGGTAGGGTATATCATCGGCGATTTAAATGACTGAGTCCTAGGTATGTTGTTATTCCATGTACTCGGCGTGCCCTGATTGGCCATCACCCACTCAGAGTGATCAGATTGTGCACGACTCAAAATTAACCTTGGGTCTGCATCTTCCTGTTTGAAACAAAATCCATTTCTAGCTTTCCATATGTGCCATATTAACCAACGGATTATTTTAGTATGTCCTGACTCATCGAGGTCAGTCAGTAAATAGTCTATATTATACTAAACCGATTCACCCGGGAACACACCCGGTTGGGATGGTATAGCTGATAAAGCCCATACCTGAACTGTCGGTGGACAATCAAATATAATGTGATTAATTGTCTCACTCTCCATTTCGCACCTCTGACATCTAGCATCATTCCCCATTCTCCGGCTGACTAACCTCTGACAGACTGCCATACTTCCACATAACATTTGCCAAAGAAAGTGTTTGATCTTTGACGGACAATCTAATTTCCAACATTTCTCATGTAGTTTATCCAAGGTTGGGCCTACTGGATTTTGGTTTCCCCGTATGCTTTTTTCTAGCTAATTCATACCTCGATTTGACAGTATATCGCCCTGAAAGGGTGTGATGCCAGCCCCAAAAATCCAATCGCGGAGTTTTCGGTAACCGCATTGCCAATATCAACCTAACATCTTGTGGGTCGAAATACTGACGAACTAGATTCTCCTTCCACTGTCCGGAGTTCCTGTCCATAAATTGATCTATTGTCATATCCGGAAATAAATACAAATCTGACCATCTTGTTGGCCCTTGGCTGGATGTCCGGAATCCATGAGTCTTTCCAAATCTTTATTTGTCGCCCATCCCCTATTTTCTTAATCAATCCTCTCAATATCAACAGACGACCTGAAAGGATAATCTTCCATCCATACGATGCACTAGGTCTAAGTGGTGCCTCTAGTAGGCTAATGTTCTCATAGTATTTCTCTTTTAGCACTCTTGCCAGTAGCGAATCCGGGAAGCACCAGCAATCTCCAAATCTGTTTGGCCAGGAGGGCCGAATTAAAATCCTCTATCATCCGAAAACCCAAATCACCCTCTCTCTTAGGTTTACATAACTCTTCCCACTTTTTTCAATGGATCCCCCCATTGGATCCCGAGTATACCCACCAAAAATGGCCAATAGCCGACTGGATATTCCCAAGTACAGATTTCGGCAATCTGTAGCAACTCATGATATACGTTGGTAAAGCCGTAAGGATAGATTTTATCAAAATTTCCTTACCAGCCTTGGATAATAATATACTAGACCAGGTAGCTATCCTAGCTTTCAAATTTTCCACTATAAAAGCAAACACTTTTGCTTTCGATCCACCCAAATTTTCTGGTTGTCCTAAATACAGACCCATCCCGCCCATGTTGGAATTGCAATATTTGTTGAATTTGTGCCTGACTCCTTCCTCAACCTTGTTACCAAATTGTATTGAGGACTTGTCAAAATTTATTTTTTGACCCGATATTAATTCATAGTCCCCTAAGATCTGTCTAACATTTTCCGCTTCTTCTGTAGTAGCTCGGCAGAAGAAAACAGTATCGTCTGCAAAAAGGAGATGGGAGATTGATGGACAGTTTCGTCCAATTTTAATTCCCGTAATTGTTACGGTTTTGTTCTGCCTTCTTAAGCTTGGCTATTAAGACCTCCGTACAAAATATAAACAAATATGGCGATAGTGGATCCCCCTGCCGTAGCCCTCTACGCGGGACAATATGTCCCCGAGGTGTACCATTGATTATTACCGAGTATTCAACACTCGTAATGCACCACATCACACATTTTATCCAATGCTCACAAAACCCTAATCGAGTCATCAACGCTGATAGGAAGTTCCATTCTACTATGTCGTAAGCTTTACTCATGTCAGTTTTTATTGCCATAAATTTTCTACTCACTGAACTATTTTTACTTAAAGCGTGCACCATTTCCTGAGCAATCAAAATATTATCGATATCAATCTTCCAGATACGAAAGCCGACTGTGTCTCTGACACCATAGTGGGTAGTGACACTTTCAACCTTAAACATAATACCTTTGCTATCAACTTATATCCGATATTGCATAACCTAATAGGTCTAAATTCCTCCATCCGTGTTGGGCATTTAATTTTTGGAATTAAACATATGTTCGTCTCATTAAGCTTCTTATCGAAGACCCCATTACGTATAAAATTACTCACCAGGCTTACCAGATCACTTTTTTACTGTGTCCCAGGAATACTGAAAAAATAGGGCGGTCATTCCATCCCGGCCCCAGAGCTTTTTCGGGGTCCATTGAGAAAAGTGCCGCTCTTACTTTTCCTTCTGTTACTGGTCTGATAGGAACTGATTTTTCAAATCCTGACTTGGCTATGTATATCTTCTAAATTTACCACTTCATTGCCATTAGACGTGAATAAGGTTGTAAAATACATGGACGCCTCGTGTGCAATTTCGGATTCCTTATCAACCCATTTTCCATTTCTGTCTCTTAATCCATTTATCCTATTTCTTGCTCGCCTTTGTCGAACAACCGCATGAAAGAATTTTGTGTTATTATCACCCTCTCTTAGCCAGTGATGCCGACTCTTCTGCTTCCAATATAACTCCTCCTCGGAATATGCTTCTCGCAATTTACCAGTTGCCCTCGTGCACCTCCGCATAATTAACTGACGGACAACTATTCAAATCTTCTATCTTCTGTTTCCAATACTCTATTTCTTGTCTCCCTGAAGGTATGTTCTGGTAATGCCAGTGTGATATTTCCTTCCGGCAATATCTAATTTTCTCTATTAACGATGAATTACCACTCTGTTCATATTCTCTTCCCACTTTATTCCAACTACGTTGAATAATCTCTCGAAATGAAAACGTTTTCCCTTTTACCGTCATTATTGTATCCTCGGCTCTTACTAGTATCGGCCTATGATCTGAACCAATCATATCCAAGTTATGAGTCTCTGTTTTCGGAAATAGTTCATACCATTCCCCATTACCATATGCCTTGTCTAAGATACAGCGAACTATCCATGAATTCCGTATCCCTCGCCACGACCAGATATTGCCTTTCTTGGGAAATTCCAGGATATCGCAATCCTGTTAGCATCTGGTTAAAAGTTAAAAAAGATGACATGTTTCTTGAGGCACCACCTTGTTTTTCATGGTTCTCGGATATCTCGTTGAAATCCCCACTTATAATCCATGGACCTATCCTGGAAATGCCAATCCTTGTCAGCCTTTCCCATACATATGTCTTCTAACTCTTATTGGTTCTCCATAAATAAATGTAATAAACAATCTTTTCTCACATATGTCTAAAGATAAGTCTATTAAATTTTTGTCTTTATGATTAATTATCACATTATAATTATCATTGTAAAATAGAGCTAAACCTCCACTACAGCCCAAAAGTTCCACAGTTGTCAAATTATTGTAGTCCAAATGTGTTTGTATTTTTTCTAAGAAAGAAATTTTATTCTTTGTTTCTGATAGAAATAAAAATTCTGGTTTACAAGATTGGTGCGTATTTAGTTTGGCAAAATTGTAAATGTTTGATTTATAATAGTTTTCACATTTCAGAAATAATTAGAAAAACAATTTGAATCTAGTTTCATCACGGTTTTCAAACCTAAATCGACCAAACAAAAACCGAGCTCAAAGAATTTCTTTGTTTTCATTGTCTTTGAATAGATAATTACAAAGATTGACACAACCACAAAAATAAATAACCACTCCACTTCCCTGCTCCTAAGCTTTAGAAGTACCACTATGATCCCTATCGATGTGTTTCAATAGATCCATTGGTTGACGAAACCCTTTGCTGCATTTTGGACAAACATTCACTGTTACTTTACCGCAATTCTGTTTTCCTGAATTATCATCACTGCCATTTCCAAACTGTAACTTCTGGCTAATGTCGTTACCGAGTTTGCTAATACTTGCTTCCGCTGAAGCTAGAAGACTAGACCATCTTGAAGATGAAGATGATGATGATACGGAAGCTTGTTTTTGTGTTTGTACTCATTAAACCCATGAATGAGAAACTCGAATCAGGTTTCTTAGGTCCAGAACAACTGTGATCAGGTCCCAAACCGATGTTTCAAGCAATGATCGATGCTGCAATCTCGACACTTTATAGTATTAGAGAATGTCAAGACTTCTCTGCACCTTGGAACAGGACACTTCTTCTTCTTCACGGCTTTTTCGTAGTTTGATGGATCACAATCTGTGTTCGTATGTTTCTCCCAAGTTATGTTTGGATCTTCATCAGGGTTTAACCTAACTCCTTTTGCACATAATGGACAAATCACCACTGTAATATCTCCTCTGTTTCCTTTTGGACAACTGTGTTTCATATAGCTACGATGATCCAGACAAAACACCTGCGGAAAATGTTAGCACAAGATATCAATAAGATTCCTCCATATATTGAATCATATTCAAACAAATGAATCCTTTCAATCTCTTAGCATCAAAACCTTCTCCAAAATGTCTGTTAAACTCGATTCGAATCAACTACAGAACCTGAACATTAAGAGAAAAAAATTCCTGA
>JAKUCM010006026.1:0-29028 GCA_023374145.1 Lepidium sativum
TTTATCGCCCACAACACCGCTTCAATCTCAGCGCGTTGATAAGTACTTAATATACAATTTTTCATATAGTTAAAAAAAAATAATGGATAATAAAAATAGCTCATAGTATCGAAAAACATACATTAACATATTCTTGACTCACTATGACATCAACCTACATTTCAAATCACGGGAAATTGTATTTTGATTTGACTTTTCTATACTTCTTATGAATTTTGACAGAACCAGTTTGACCAACAGTTGTATTATATAAAACCTTTTTTTTTTTAGCATTAATTATTTATTTCTTGTAGTATACAAGAATTCAAATCAATCTAAGATTTATCTTTTCCATATGATTTAAATATAATAAGTTTTAGACTTAGTTATAATTAGATTTGGAAATTAGTTTAGACTTTTATACAGTGAAATTTTCTTCCTTCAAAACTACAAGCATGACAAAAACTAATAAGGTACAAATGAAACTATTGCAAATAGTTTTGCATATTGATTTGTTTCATATTCTTAAGATGTATACCAGTTTTTACTGCAATCTATTTCATTGTCCCTTATGCTAGAATTCTGAAATTTTAAAATAAAATTGTTAAAAATATATGATATAAATTTAAAGGAATATTCTTGGTCTTTTGATTAATTTGTCTCCAATGTAAATAATACAAAATAAATATTTTAATGTGAACGATTATCCATGGTTTGGATCATAGTGTTACCATAATGTTGTAATGTTTTAAGTGATTATATATATATATATATTAAAGAGATTTGCCACATCTTCATGATTCATGAATAAGCTAGATTTCGACTTTGAATACACTGAAATTAATAAAGTATTGCATATTTCCAATCTAATTAATATTGATACATTTGATTGGTCAACAAGTCAACATTATATCATATGAAATTGTTATGTCTCTTGACTAACCTCTTCAAGAGAAATTTCGCAGCAAATGTATAATGATGTCCAAACGATTTGGAGTAAAATATAATTAAATTTGGAGAATTTATTCAGTGGAATGATTCCTAAAATAATATATATATTTTTTTTTGATAAAGAGTTATTTGCCACATGTTGATATGTTACAATGATATAGATCATAACAAAATTACGATACATGTATTTTACATAATAAAATTACATTTATTAAATTGCCAATAGTATATGAAACATCCATGCAATTATACTGATCCAATCCCAAGCTTACACTATCTTACGCCTCGGGCTTACGTTAACAACGAGAGGACAAGCCATCTCACACGAGAGCCTCAAAACCTCCGACAGATCCGGAGGGTTAGCTTCAAAACTAGAACGCCACTCAAACTCATGCAAAAGCGTTGCAATCCAAAACGACACCGTTGTGAGTCCCAAATTCTTTCCCGGACACACCCTTTTACCCGGACCCGAACGGTGCTAACCTCAGATCCGACCGAAAACAGAGAATTCAGCTTCACCTTCTTTAGCCACAAACCTTCAGGCTTAAACTCTAAGGGGACTCTCCCACACGTGTGGGTCACGTGCTATAGCCCACATGTTGACCATTGCGGTGGTCCCAGCCGGCACGTGATATCCGTCTACGGTTGTGTCTGTTATAGAGAGTCGTGCCCAAGAGAGAAGTGGGCCTGGTGGATGTAGCCTTAGGACTTCTTTGATCATAGCCGTTAGATATGTGAGTGATGGAAGGTCAGACTCATCAACGGCTCTTGACTTGCCAACGACTTGGTCAAGCTCATGGTTGACCTTTGATTGAACTTTAGGATGCATCACAATCCTCGCTAGTATCCACTCGATTAAAACCGCTATAGTGTCCGTTCCTCGGAAAAGCATTTCCTAAGGACCAAACATAGTTAAATTTAAACATCTTGACTTAACTAATATTGAATTCTTGATTAATAATAATGTAAAAGAAAGACTTACCCAAAGAACAGCAACCATTTCGGATTCTGACAACATTTCGGAACCTTGAAGAGAATGTAACAGGTCAAGGAAGTTACATGAGGCAGTTCGTTGCTCTTGAATAATTTGGCTCAATAATAGTTTTACTTTCGGTACGAGTTTGGAGCATCTAAACCGGATTTGTTGGAAATCTAAACCGGCTAAGCAAGGAAGATGGTCAGTCCAATTTAACGTACCGAGAAGATCATACCCTTCTTCAACCAAACCCTTTAAGCATTCCAATTCGAAGTTATTCTTAGACTCCAATTCATACTCTTTCCCAAAAACCAATCCCATCATGTTACATAACGACGCCGTTTTGAGTAAATCACGCACTTCAAACGTGGAATTAGCTTTACGTGCAAACGCATTCACCATTTGAGTAGCGACCATTTGTCTTTGCTCTTTCGAATTTTTGATTTGCTTTGGATTGAATAAATGGTTTGAGCCTAACCGACGCAGTGTTTGCCAATAAGTACCATTAGGAGCAAATCCCATGGCTCGGTTAAACATCAAACCATAAGCAGTTTCATCAACCGGCCGGTCAGCAAAAACCGAACTGTTCAGAATTTCCTTAGCCACACTAGGATGACACGTCACCACCACCTTAGTATCACCAAGGCTAAACGCCATGAGCCGTTTAGCGTTACACATCGTAGCCACTGATGCTATGCGTTGATGAGCTACATGACTTGACCTTAAGCTCATACTTCCCACAAACGGTAACCCTCTCGGACCGGGTATAAGATTCTTGGCTTTTTGGTAATAAACCAAAGTAAACCGGCGAGTGAAAAAGTATCTTCCCCAAGCCGGTCCACCCGGTACAGACCAAAATACGATGGTTAAGATAAACCAAGTGATGGTTATAGCAACAAGAAGTGAAACCAAATGGTCTTGCATGAAAACATTGAATTTTGATAAAATAGTAAACACCCACAAATTTTGTATATCGGTTCTCATATCCAAAGAGAGCATTGAGGATAAGATAAATGTCATTTCTTTCTTTTTTTCTTTACGATTTGTTTCCGTTTTTGGATTGTGGTTTAAGTTTGAGACTTTGTGAGGCTTTAAATAGACATAGACGTGGGAGATATGAAGATCTTAGCCAATGGCAAAACAGAGAATACTTTAGAAATTTTATATATTTATTTGTTGGTGCTTAAAGCAGGAATATGTTTATTGTCATCTATATCTGTATGTCATTAGATGGTTGGTACACTCAAATTACTATAGCTCTTAATGGATTTTAATTAAATTACACACAAGTTTTTTGAAGATTATACTAACATTTGTCCCTTGAGTTTTTTTTTTCAACGACAGATTAGTTGTTGGAGCACAACTGGCCAGTCCAATACCCAAATTCCTATATAATGTAGGCAGGAGACTCGATTTCTGATTATGTAAATGAACTGTTTTAAATGGACTTACCGCCGACCACTAAACTAAAAACTATTTGCCCATTTGTCCCTTGCGTTTAATTTCTAAATAATAATACTTTTGTCTAATGGTCCCATTTGGATTAGTTTTATAAAATTAATAATTATTAGTACCATATCTATTAACACTAAATAAACCCCAATATATAAGAACCAATATTCAAGAAAATAAGAAGATGTAAAGAAACTAGTCAATAAATAAAATAGAACGATATACAATTTGCATACATTTTCATAATATGATAGTTTATAAATCAAAACTTTTATATGGTAATGTGTCGTAAAAGTGAGTATATATGCATCTTAATAAAGTAATGTGCATATCTAAACGTAGTGATCAATTATTGAAAATATTTTTTAGAAATAGTATGAATACGTAAATTTACTATTGTTTTCAAAGATGCCATTATTTTATTTTCTGATGAGTCTATTTGCAAGTTGAGAACGTATCAACGTATGACTTTTCTCCTCCAACCATTTGACTTTTCGTTATTCTAGTCAACTACATTTCCTTTTAATTATCTTCACATATATATTATTTTTTATTAAGGAATTTTACATATAGTTTCCAACTTTGAGTTTCTTTTAAAAAAAATTCTCTACAACATAATATATATTATATTGAAGATAGCTACTAGCTAAACATAAAGTCAAAATTCGAATTTTGATTGGTTTCGAGCTCCCAATTTAAGAATATAGCATGACCAAATTCTTTTTTTGAAAAAATTTAGTGACCCAGCTCGAAATTCAAGAAACATATAACATATACAAATTCTCTGCTTGATTCAGTTAATCCAGATATTTAATAATATGTATAGATTGAATATATATAAAAATCTAAGAAGTAATTTACAATTTTACTATAAGAATCTTTCTTTGCTTTTATACATTAAATTAATTAGTAACTTTACACATAACACAGAGGTATCAACATAGAAATAATTAAGTGGTCACAAAGCACTTTGGTGGGGGATTAATCATATGTGGTTATAAACAATGTAAATATTAATTATATACTTGATTATATATAAAAAGTCCCACATTTTAGGTCATAAGAGAAAAAGCGAGTTTGTGATTGGAGCACTTCCAATTATTCGGTTGCATGCAAAAGAAATTAAATAAATAAATAGAATCATATCTTCCATTGGATTTGAATTATATTCTAGATTCTAATGTGACACTCACAAGTTGATGTCACGTAAAAACATTATGAATATATCCACTTAGTGAACTTATATATCGCATATTCTAATTATTTCACCATAATCGTAGTAAAATATAGTCGATTTTTTTCAATTTAATGATAGATGATCTAGTTCATAGGTTTATGTCAAAAATTTGAATTCTTTCTATTAATGATAGTTCGGGTTCGGTTCTTTTTGGATTTCGAATTTTCGGTTCTATTGATTTAGGATTCATTCGAGTATTTTTATTTTTCGAGTCGGGCTCCGTTCGGATATAAATTGGGTCGGGTTCGAATATTTATATATAAATCTATATAAAAACTTAAAATAAGTAATATTTTATAGCAATAAATATATAAATGCTTAAATTTCACTAAAATATTTCAGGTACCCGTTCGGTTTTTAATTCGGTTCGGGTTCGAGTTCGGTTTTTTGGTATATAAATATAGGATCCATTAAGATATTTTTTTCGGATTCGGTTCGAATTCGATTCTTCTTTTTCGGGTCGATTTCGGTTCAGGTTTCTGGTATTAAATTTTTTGCCCAGGCCTAAATTTCGTGATCCAAGACAACACACGAATTTCAGCTCTAATAATTAATTTGTGTCTAAATCTGAGATTCACCTATAGATAAATAATCAATACAAATTACAAAACTAAAATAATTGCTCAGAAAGACAAAATTTCTAGTTTTGAAAAATGAATTAGAATCCAAAACTGAGATTTTAGCTTGATAGAATATAAAAAGAAGTCGAGTTTTTGTCAGTCTAGTGGTTAAAATGATACGGAAAATGAATTTGATCAATGTGTGTAGTTACCTTTCTTGACCAGCTGTGTCCCAGATCTGAGCTTTAACGAGTTTGCCATGAAGAGTGACAGTTCGTGTCTGAAACTCAACACCAATGGTTGATTTTGAATCATAACAGAACTCATTCTGTGTAAAACGTGAAAGAAGCTGTGTTTTTCCGACAGCAGAATCTCCAATGATCACCACCTTGAACACATAATCGATCTTTTCCGGCATCTCCAGCTTCATTACATGTTTATTACTCACCGCCGATTCTCCACTCATCTCTTCGTTCATTATTGAGGAAAATTTGGCTGATGAAGAAAACAGAAACTATACACAGTTTTGAGTAAGTGGGAGTGAGTGAAACAGAGAAAGAGGAAAACAAACCGAACCAAACCGGACTAATAAGCATTAACCAAAGTAAACCAAACCGAAAATTAATGTAAATTATGCGATAGTGTTTTTATTTTTCGGGTCGGGTTCGGTTCGGATATAGATCGGGTTCGGATTTGAGTATTTATATATAAATCTATATAAAAACTTAAAATAAGTAAATAATTAATAAAAATAAGTCTATAAGGGATTAAATTCAACAAAAATATTTCGGGTATCCTTTCAATTCTTAATTTGGTTCCATATCGGATTCGGATTTGGTTTTTCGAGTATATAAATATAGGATCTATAAGATATTTTTTCAGGTTCGATTCCTTTTTTCGGATCGATTTCGGTTCAGATTTCAGTTATCAATTTTTATGTCCAGATCTAGTTTTTATGTCAGACAGTAACAATGATCTGTGAATTGTGCAAATCAACTTTAATATAACACTAAAACAATATATAATGTTAATAATATATGTGAGCATGGACCGACATAATTAAAATAACGTTATTATTTTGCTAAATCAATTTATTGATACAACATGAAACCCACATTTTGTCTAGAGACCAACTAAAAAAAGCTCTTATGCTCCATCAATTGTTGGTTGTTGAAATTTATTGCTTTTTACGGTCGCTTTCTTTTGGTTTTGTTCTATTCTTGCTGGAAATTAAATTTATCAAATTGTATATGATAATAATTAATTATTCGAGAATTGGAGTCGAAAAGATATTTATGGACGATAAAAGTTTGTAATTTACACTCAGCTATAAAGACTAGCATTATTGTTTACTAAAAGCTTTGAAATACAAAAATTTTTAATTGTTCTTTTTCTTATGAACGTCAAATTATATTGGACCACAACTAATCGGTTCAATAGCCAAATTCCTATATAATGTAGACACGAGGACTTAATCATGGATTATGATAATGCGCTGCCTTAAGTGGATTTATCCGTCTGCCATTAGGTTAGATGTCATTTGCAAACTTTTAATTGTTTTGAAAAGTAAAAATTTTACCAATTGCTTTAGTTGTTTTAAAATGTAATAATACTTAAAAGAAAATTTAAATTAAATCAATCTTATTCGAATTTACTTTTCATTCTACAATATAATTAGTTTAATTTAATTTCTTAAAGAATTTTGGCTTTTCAAAACAACAAAATCAATAACAGAGGTAAAAACAGTTTTATGGGCAATGGAATTTCTAATGGCGCTATAATTTATGGAGGTGGAATTATTAATGGATTGTGCGACGATGCTGTAGATTTTTAATCTACCAACGTTTCTTCTATACCAAAAGGAATATAAGCGGCTGGATAATATTTTTTCTGTGTTTTCAATTTCGTTTATACCGTGTTCTTTGAATCATAAGACGGATGCCCTAGTCCATTGTTTAAAGGCTCCGCTAGGTTTAATATAATCCCTTCCCGTGATTTTGAGTTAATAAAATGTTCGTTGACCGAAAAAAAAAATCAATTATCAATTATTTTATTTGTTTGATTAAAGCATAGTATCATATAAGTTGGGCTTTAAGCAAAGACAAGATCCTTTAGGCCCAATAAAAGTAAGATAATCAGATTAATTGGGGTTATATTCCAAGTAAGGAGACACTTTCGTCTCCTTTATCATTCTAGAAAACGGCGACTGACTAGAGGGAGCAAAAGCCACGGCTCAGCGACGGTGGGAGTTGTTCACCGGAGCTAATGCAGTAGATCAACGTAATCGTAACCAAATATTCTCTATTTCTGTCTATATCGAAGATTTTTGAATTCATGTTACAGATTTTGGCAGCGAATTTGATTTTGGAAAATGGAGTTTTGTCCTACATGTGGGAACATGTTGCGTTACGAGGGAAGTGGAAATTCTAGATTTTTCTGTTCAACATGTCCATACGTCGCCTACATCGAAAGACAGGTTTTTCTTTGTTCTTGTTTAACAAAAATTACTATATAAAACCTGTAGAGGTTTTTGAGTTGAAGATTCTCCTTATTCTTGTAGGTTGAGATAAAAAAGAAGCAACTTTTAGTTAAGAAATCTATAGAACCTGTTGTTACAAAAGAGGATATACCAACAGCAGCTGAAACTGAAGGTACTTTGACTCTCTTGTCTTCTTATTCTAATTTGGGATTGTGATTACTCGTTGCTCTGTTTCAATTGCTAGTACTCTTTGGAGCATTGCTTAGACCTTATTGATTTCATTTCGGATTGTTTGGATCATCAGCTCCATGCCCAAGGTGTGGCCACGACAAGGCATACTTCAAATCAATGCAGATTCGTTCAGCTGATGAGCCAGAATCAAGGTTTTACAGATGCTTGAAGTGCGAGTACACTTGGCGTGAAGAATGATGATCCCCTCTGTCTGCTTCATAATCTTTTTCAAACTCTCCTTGTACTTCTTTTGATGTCTGCTTTTGGGTATATTTCCAAACCTCAATGGTTTATGTAGTACAATCGGACATTTTTGGAATGTTGGTCCAATTTCCAATCAACAGGAATACATCAGAGATTGGGTGTTTCAACTGTACAATGTGCAAAAGGTTTAATCTTTAGGAGAAAAGTTTGAGACTTTATTCATTTGTTCATCTGTTTGAGATTCAATTTCAAAACGGCAACGTTTTGTATTGGTCTTTGACCCGATCTGTCTGTTAAAGACTTGATTTGTCGTCTTCCTCTGTCCACTGAACCTCCAGATTTCATTTTCTCTCTATACTCCACAAGAAGGAAAATGTCTGGATTTTCGAAAGCTAAACACAGGAAGAAAGCTGACTTAGCTGCGGTTTTGCGCAAGTCATGGTACCATTTAAGGCTCTCGGTGCGTCACCCGACTAGGGTCCCGACTTGGGATGCAATCGTTCTCACGGCGGCTAGTCCTGAACAAGCGGAGCTCTATGAATGGCAACTCCGTCGAGCGAAACGAATGGGACGAATTGCTAGCTCAACTGTCACTTTGGCAGTTCCTGATCCAGATGGCAAACGAATCGGGTCTGGTGCTGCCACACTTAACGCCATTTATGCTCTTGCTCGCCATTATGAGAAATTAGGTTTCGATCCTGGTCCCGAGGTAAAATTGTGTTGACAGGTTAGATAAATTCATAATTTTGAACGAACATTCCACTATTCTATTGTTTGTATGTTGAATGATCATACTTGATCTGGCTGAGAAACTTCCTAGTTATGACTGTAATCGTGCAGTCAAATCTCTGGCTTCGTGATGTCGGTAGTCGAGTGACTAAACCCACTAGATCTGTTTGCTTGATTGGAATGTGGTGTCAATTTTATGATTTAATGGTTATGTTGATAATCATCTGATGGATGTTGCAAATGGTAATTGTACACAGTCTTCTCCAAATTCTTTCCTGTCTGAAAAGCATGTACTGATGCTTCATGCTGGAGGTGACTCGAAAAGGGTTCCGTGGGCAAATCCAATGGGGAAAGTATTCCTCCCACTTCCTTATCTCGCAGCTGATGACCCTGATGGTCCTGTTCCTCTTCTTTTTGATCATATACTTGCAATCGCTTCATGTGCAAGACAAGCTTTCGGTGATCAAGGTGAATTCCCCTAATTTATGCAATGTTGTTGTTGTCTGTTTGTTAGCTTGCTGTTCAAGCTATGTAAAACAGAGAAGAATGTGTCTTGACGTCTTGGATGCTGATCTTAACTTTTAACTTGTGAAGGTGGATTATTCATTATGACTGGAGATGTCCTTCCATGTTTTGATGCATTTAAAATGACCCTCCCTGAAGACGCAGCTTCCATAGTTACTGTGCCTATTACTCTTGATATTGCTTCCAACCACGGTGTTATTGTCACATCCAAAACTGAGTCCGTTTCTAAAAGCTATACTGTCAGTTTAGTAAACGATCTCCTGCAGAAGCCTACAGTAGAGGAACTTGTCAAGAAAGATGCAATCTTACAAGATGGACGAACGCTCCTTGACACTGGGATAATATCTGCAAGGGGTAAAGCATGGTTCAGCCTGGTCACTCTTGGATGCTCATGCCAACCCATGATTTCAGAGCTTATAGCCAGTAAAAAAGAGGTAAGTTTTTCATATAGATGCATTCTGTTTTGTAAGAACGACCCTTTACTTTGTGAACAGACATTTGGCTCTTACACTGCTTTGTAATATAATTGTTTTCTGACTTCGCCAGATGAGTTTGTATGAAGATTTGGTCGCTGCTTGGGTTCCTTCAAGGCATGATTGGCTGAGAACTCGGCCTTTTGGTGAACTTCTTGTTAACAGTTTGGGAAGGCAAAGGATGTACAGCTACTGCACTTGTATGTTTATACTGATCCCAAGAGTGGCTATAATAGAAAATTCAATTGCATTTGATTACCTTTCTTATTACTTTTTATCATTTTATGTCAGATGATTTGCAATTTTTGCATTTTGGAACATCAAGTGAAGTATTGGATCACTTAAGTGGTGACGCTTCAGTAATTGTTGGCCGAAGACACTTATGTTCCATTCCTGCGACTACAGTTTCTGATATTGCAGCGTCTTCAGTTATATTATCTAGTGAAATTGCACCTGGTGTCTCCATTGGTGAAGATTCACTTATATATGATTCGACAGTTTCTGGTGCTGTACAAATTGGTTCTCAGTCCGTGGTTGTTGGAATTCACATCCCAAGCAAAAATCTTGGAACTCCGGAGAGTTTCAGGTTCATGCTTCCGGATAGGCATTGTGTTTGGGAGGTCCCACTCGTGGGATGTAAGGAAAGAGTGATTGTGTATTGTGGTCTCCATGATAATCCAAAGAACTCAATTCATAAAGATGGAACCTTTTGTGGTAAACCATTTGAGAAGGTACTGTTTGATCTTGGCATCGAAGAAAGTGACCTCTGGAACTCTTATACTGCGCAAGACAGATGTTTGTGGAATGCAACACTGTTCCCGATTCTTACGTATGGTGAAATGCTGAAATTAGCGTCATGGTTGATGGGTTTGGATGATAGTAGAAGCAAGGAGAAGATTACCTTGTGGAGAAGCTCACGACGGGTAAGCTTAGAAGAGTTGCACGGATCAATAAACTTTTCTGAGATGTGCAATGGTTCCAGCATTCACCAAGCTGATCTTGCGGCTGGAATTGCTAAAGCATGTATGAACTATGGTATGCTTGGGCGAAATTTGTCTCAGCTGTGCCATGAGATATTACAGAAGGAGTCATTAGGACTGGAAATATGCCAAAATTTTCTGGATCAGTGTCCCAAATTTCAGGAGCAAAGCTCCAAAATTCTTCCAAAGAGTCGGGCATATCAGGTAGAAGTTGATCTTCTTCGAGCATGTGGGGATGAGGCAAAAGCTATGGACTTGGAGCATAAGGTCTGGGGAGCAGTTGCAGAAGAAACTGCTTCAGCTGTGAGATATGGTTTTAGAGGTAAGATCTAGTGACCAGCATTTGCTAACACTTTCCTATGACGGGTGAACCTTCATTAACTCTTTTATATGTTGTTCAGAACATCTGTTGGAATCAAGCGGCAACCCCCGTACCGGGAACCATATATCTCATCTGGATCAAGTTTTTCAACCAAGAAGAACAAAAGTTGAACTACCAGTTCGGGTAGATTTTGTAGGAGGTTGGAGTGATACACCTCCTTGGAGTTTAGAGCGTGCAGGTTGTGTCCTAAATATGGCTATAACCTTAGAAGGATCACTTCCAATTGGCACAATCATCGAAACAACAAATCAGAAGAGTGGAATCTCAATACAAGATGACGCTGGAAATGAGCTACACATCGAAGATCCAATAAGCATCAAGACACCATTTGATACCAATGATCCATTTAGGCTTGTTAAATCTGCTCTATTGGTAACTGGCATTGCCCAAGAAGACTTATTCCACTCCAAAGGATTAGTTATAAAGACATGGGCCAATGTACCTCGTGGTAGTGGTCTAGGAACCTCAAGCATTTTAGCTGCAGCTGTTGTGAAAGGACTTCTCCAGATATCAAGTGGAGATGAAAGCAATGAAAACGTAGCGAGGCTTGTCTTGGTTTTGGAGCAACTCATGGGTACCGGAGGTGGCTGGCAAGATCAGATCGGTGGATTATATCCAGGAATCAAGTTCACTTCAAGTTTTCCAGGAATTCCTCTGCGTCTTCAAGTCTTTCCTTTACTCGCCTCGCCACAGCTAATCTCAGAGCTGGAGCAACGCCTCCTCATTGTTTTCACGGGTCAAGTAAGTAAAAACAACAACCGAGAGGAAGAAGAGTTTTCTTTAGCTACATTAAACCACGGGAATACAGTCTCATTTATTCATGCCTTCTAATTTAAACAGGTCAGGCTTGCTCACCAGGTCCTACACAAGGTTGTTACAAGGTACTTGCAAAGAGATAATCTCTTGATATCAAGCATTAAGCGTTTAACCGAGCTGGCAAAATCCGGGAGAGAAGCGTTGATGAACTGTGAAGTGGATGAGCTCGGCGAGATTATGTCAGAAGCTTGGAGATTGCATCAAGAGCTTGATCCATATTGCAGCAATGAGTTTGTAGATAAGCTCTTTGCGTTTTCACAACCTTATAGCTCAGGTTACAAGCTTGTAGGTGCAGGTGGTGGAGGATTCGCTCTTATATTGGCCAAGGACACGGAGAAAGCTAAGGAGTTAAGACAAAAACTGCAGGAACATCCAGAGTTTGATGTCAAAGTTTATAACTGGTGCATCTGTCTTTAAATTTACATGTGAGATCATCTTTGATACCTTCTATACACCCTTTTTATTGATTTTTTTTTCTTATCGGAACATTGGAAATAAAAGTAACCTTCGTATACAAAATCCTTTGCATGACCCACTAAAAGAAGTCGTTCTCTTCTCATGTCCAGTTAACTTGATAACTCAGCTATCAAAGCTGAAATTACTGTGTTACCCTCTCCGAGAATCAAGGTCAAAAGGCTCCTGCAATTCAGTGATTCGTCATCAACAACACTTTGGACTTCCTTCGTTGCTCTTATTTGGATTTTGAGATAACTAACGGCGTCAAAAGTTTCCGTGACTGGTTAGTTCAACAGCTCCTCTCTACCCAATTATGCCTCCACAAAAAAAGTTATTTTACCTTTTGCAGTGACGTCAGATCCCACCGTTAGAGCTCACACTTGTAACGCCGTTTCCTGCATTTTCCACAATCAAAAGGAAAAAGCTTTTAGCAAAGACTGAGATAGAGAAGAAGAAGAACAACAACAAGAAGAATGGGTTTGCTTACGAACAAGATGGAGAGAGAAGAGTTGAAGCCAGGAGATCACATCTACACTTACAGAGCAGTCTTCGCGTATTCTCACCATGGTAACTTTGGATTCATTCTTCCCAAAGTTTGTTTCTTTTCTTCTATGTTTCTCAAATTCTCAAAGTTGTTGACTTTATCTAGATAGATCTTAAAAGACAAAGGTTTTGACTTTGTTTAATTGTTTGCTGATTCCAATCTTTGCTTAGTTTGCTACCGCATGACCTAAATTCACTTTCATGTTATTTACTTTTGTTGTCTCTGGTGCAGTGAACAGTATAGATTGTTTAGGTTTATTGCATTTTCAACATACTGGATCCCATATTCTCTGTGTTGATGACTGGATATTGTTTTTGACAAGTCGTCAAATTTGTAATAGACTTTGAATTGATTGTTGGAGAGCAACATTTTTGCAGGAATCTTTGTCGGTGGGTCCAAAGTTGTTCATTTCAGACCTGAAGGGAACCTGAATGCTTCTCCAATGGAGTCATCATCCTCTACCATGGAGTCATCATCTTCTTCCTTTGAAGAGATTTGTCCAATATTTCCTGATTGTGGTTTCAGACAACCCAACAGTGGAGTGATTCTCTCTTGCTTAGACTGTTTCCTCAAGAACGGCTCAATCTACAGTTTCGAATATGGAGTCAGTCCATCAGTCTTCCTCACCAAAGTCCGTGGAGGAACTTGCACAACCGCTCAATCTGATCCAACTGATTCAGTCATCCACAGGGCAATGTATCTTCTCCAAAACGGATTTGGCAACTACGACATTTTCAAGAACAACTGCGAGGATTTCGCTCTCTATTGCAAGACAGGTTTGCTTATAATGGATAAGCAAGGTGTAGGAAGAAGTGGTCAAGCTTCTTCTATTGTTGGTGCTCCTTTAGCTGCAATTCTCTCTTCTCCTTTCTCATTGCTGATTCCAAATCCCATTGGTGTAGCAACAGTTACTGCTGGAATGTATTGTATGAGTCGTTATGCTACTGATATTGGCGTTAGAAGCGATGTCATTAAGGTTTCAGTGGAAGAACTAGCTCAAAACCTTGATTTGAAGGCTATTGAACAAGCTGAAGACGAAGACGATGATGATTCTCTAATCTCTTCTGCAACTTTATTAGGTGACAACCAGATACCTATTCTCTAATCTCTTCTGCAACTTCCAATAAATATAGAAAGTTTCAGTTAAAGTTGTTGTTGCGTTGTTAGTTTTCAGTATTTGTTATGAACAAGTGTTAAGACTTTCTTAGCAAAGACCAAACCAACTTCAAATGGTTAATGAACATTGTATTATGAAAGCAATAAACGTTTGTCTGTTTTGTTAGATGGGCATTAAAACGCACCGTTTTTGGGTTAAAAAAACCCCAAATTTATTTTATTCCACGATAGATGCTAAAAAGGAGTCGTCTTTCACGGGCACACAAAATTAAAGTATAGTAACCAAAACAACAATCTTTCCTCGCCGAAAGAGAAAATTTTGTGAATCTGGGTTTCGTATTCAGGTGAAATTTATAAGAACTTGATCCATACCCATCACAATAAAAGCGAAAGAGTTTCGATCTGTTCGAGTTTAGGAGGAAAAGAATGGCGAATCTGTATGTGAAAGCTGTTCCTCCGCCGGATATGAACAGGAACACGGAATGGTTCATGTATCCAGGAGTTTGGACTACTTATATACTCATTCTCTTCTTCTCTTGGCTCGTTGTTCTATCTGTATCTGGTTGTTCTCCTGGAATGGCTTGGACTGTTGTTAATCTTGCTCACTTCGTTGTAAGTCTTCTTCTACCTTTAATATTCGAATGCGTATATGTTTGAGAGGAGATATGATTTTCCATTAATGTTTTTTGATTTAATGATTGATTAATTGGGGTATTATTTTGTTCCTTTCATTTCCTGAGATCTGGATTTGAATCTGGCAATGAGTTTATCTCAATATGCGATCAGATTTTGAATTGGTCTGTTGGTTTTTAGCAATCTATTAGTTGATTAAGAGGTTTAGAATCAAGATGCAATTACCTTGTGATTGTGAACTGATCAGTTTGATTATCATAATGTTTTGAGTTGGATCACGCTTATAAGATAGTCACCTTTCTGCTGATCAATAAAGTGATCAGTTTTGGTATCAGCAATATTGATTTGATCAGTTTTGATAAATATTTGAATCGATCAATTTGTATAGTATCACCAATGTTGAGTTGATAAGGCTTTAAAGTGAAATACAATACCCTTATGGGAATTTGAATTGATCAGCTTTAGTATCAGAATAAAGCTGATCAGGCTTCCAACTAAGATGTTGTTACCTTCAGAATAAGGCCTCACTGTTGGATAAAGCTTGTAAATTGGCATTGCCTGATTATCAAAACCTGGTTTCGTTGAGTCTATACTTACCCTGTGGGAAATGTGCAAAAAAAAAAAAAAAAAAAAAAAAAAAAAAAAAAAAAAAAAAAAAAAAAAAAAAAAAAAAAAAAAAAAAAAAAAAAAAAAAAAAGAGAGAGAGAGACAATGGTTTGACTTGGTGGGAACAAATGGACAACGGTCAACAACTTACTCGCAACCGTAAATTTCTTACCGTTGTTCCTGTTGTCTTGTAAGTCCCAACCCGCTCTCGTTCCTCAAATTCTCAACAGTCTTGTTCATTTTTAATCTACATTTTCTTAGCAAATGAAACTCTCTATCTGCATTTATCTTTCTCTCACATATGGTTAATATTCTAGATCTTAAGACTCATATTCACACAACCTAAAAAAGCTAATGTGTAATAAACTTGTTGTAGAGGACTCACTAACTCGATAGTATGTAACAGTGAGGTCTGCATTTATCTCGTTGAGCTTCTAAGATTGAGCTCTTCATCATTTGTACTTGTTTTTGACATTATAGACAATGTTTTTGTCATAGTTTTATTGGTTTCTTAATCGGTATGTAATGATACATTTGAACATAAAAAAACAGGTATTTGATAGCATCACATACAACAGATTACAGACATCCATGGCTGTTTCTCAACACTCTCGCTGTGATGGTTCTTGTTGTTGCCAAGTTCCCTAACATGCACAAGGTACGCATCTTTGGTATCAATGGTGAGAATAAATAAGTGTTCTTTTGTGGTAAGAGAACATCCAGAAGAAGAAAAAGTGCGATATAAACAACAGATATATGTATAAATGTTCATATGAGTTTATTAATTCGAGAGTCGTGCTTTGTTTGGATATTTGTAAGTAACAAATTTTGATGCTTTCATCTTTTACCTCCTTATAGTAGATAGAACACGAGATTCATAAAGCTTTCTCTTTATCTCCGATGTAACTTAATCCTATAAGTTAAAATGTGGCCATTAGTTAGTGGGCCTAATACGCAATATGGGCCTAACTATGCATGTTAATGTTCCATAAGGATGTGTAACACGTGGCCGAGTAGAGCGACACGTGTCCAATTGAAGTCCACGTGGATGGATGTTTTTTCTTTTATCAACGATAGTAGTAATTAACGTTGGGCATAATACCCTAAAAACAGACTCGAAGCCGAGCCTGATCTGAAAAATCGGGTTTGGGTTGGATTCGTATCTTATTAAATATCCGATCGGATATGTAGGTTAAAGTACTTCGGGTTTCAGGTCGGGTTCGGGTAAAATTCGAAAGCTGAAATTAAACTGAAAATAACCGAAGATTTCATATATTGGTTTAGTTAAACTACATTTTATTCAAGCCTCGACAATTAAAGCATGGAAAAAAGTTTGATTTTAGTTAATTTTTATAAATATCCGATCCGGACCCAAATCGAACTCGAAATTTATATATGTTCAGGTATGTCCTTAACAAAATATTAAACCTGACTCAAACTCAAAATATTCCGATCCGAATTTGAACTAAATTTCAAAAGTATTCGATCGGTTCCTCTATGTCTAAATCCGAAATACCTGAAAATACTACTGGAAAAAGTAACAATTTAGGTGATTAAAAAATGGAATTAGTTGCAAAATTAAAGTTGAGAAAACAAAGAATGATTTAATTAAAGACGAAATAAGACTAATGATTTTTTATGTTTCATTTGATGGTCCAAAGAAAAACATCCTTATCCTTTAAATCGAAGTAGGGTCCATATCATAATAACCGTCGATTTTATCTTTTCTCGACACGTGTAATTAATCCAGCTGTTTTAGATGCTTACTAAGCCAACAAGTTATTGAAACTGTGTCGTTTTATGTTGTAATCGAGAAGCTTTACGGAAAAAAATTGTAAATTCTAGTTCTATGGGACCATGAGTTGCAATGAAGAAAGAACGGAAAACTAAAAAAAAAGCAGAAAAGCCAAAAACTTCGGTCGTAAGATCGCTTCATTTGTTTATAGAGAGATTCATGGAATCTTTCAAATTATAAAAATGGTACCTTTAGTTCTTACTCTGCTTTCTGATCTATTATACATATCTTAGTCCTTTGTTCTGGTTTACATAATTCTTTTGAATTGTTTGATCTGATCGTTTACTCAGCAATCTGTGATGGTTTCTTTTTCATGGATCTGCTTCTGATTTTAGAATTTCGGAGAAAGTTGGTAAATTTTCTCGATTTCAGTGCGAAATCTTAGGCATAGTCTCTGTTTGTTCAAAAACTTCATCTTTTATATTCTACTCTACGTTTCTTACTTGAGTTTGATAGTTATATTTGGTAATGAATTATTATCTAATTGATGTTTGGATCTGTCGAAGTTTTTGAAGATTTCATTTATGTCGAATGGGTTTTGATTTAGGAGAGATTGCATTCATGGCTATTAAAATATGTACTGTGGAAATGCTAGATCCCAAGAGTTGCGTGTATTGTTTGATTAAGCTCCGTAAATCATTCGCTTGTAAGCCTTGTATATGTATTAATCATTTGCTTAGAAGCAATCTCAGGAGTAGCAAGAAACAAATATAACTTCCTTATATGTTTGAGTTGCGGGATTTTGGGGGAAAGTAACAATCTTATTTGTGGGTTGTTTAGGGTTCTAGTGCTTTGACATTGATGTGAAAATGGGAGCAGCTGAAGTAAGAACATTGTGGCAAAGAACAGCAAGTCGTTGTTTTGTTGTTCATGAAGATGTGAAACTGGCTCCGAGGTTAGCTTGTTGCCAACACCAACATTCTTCTTCGGGAAACACTGAAAACAGCAGCTTTTCTTCAGGAAGTATTGGAGATTCCTCTGATTTCTCTTGTGATACCAAATGGTGGCTTAAGGGATCAGGTGGATTTGATGAGGATATTACAAAATCCTTCCTTGATGATACCAAATGCAAGAAATTGCAAAAATTTGTCGACTTAACCGGGGTACGAGAAGAAGACTACAGCTTTATTAGCAAGAAAGCTGAGGCTACAACGCCGTGGTGGAAAAGTACGACGGATAAAGATGAATTAGCTCTCTTGGTGGCAAGTAAATCAATTGATCACAGTATCCAAAATTGTGATCTTCCTCCACCTCAGAAACTCCACAATAGGATTCACTGCACAAATGGAGAAAAAGGGTTTAAAACAGCAGTTAAATCGCCATGGAAACAAGGAGTGTGGAGTGATCAATTTGAGAGATCTTCGAGTTGCAATAGCAGCACTGAGAGCAAGAACACGAGTCCGATGTCCTCTCCTAGGAAAGATGATCTAAGCAAAGCTCAGCTTTTAGAAGCATTACGGCATTCTCAAACCAGAGCAAGAGAAGCTGAAAAAGCGGCAAGAGAAGCTTGCGCTGAGAAAGACCGTGTGATAACAATCTTGTTGAGACAAGCGAGTCAAATGTTGGCTTATAAGCAATGGTTAAAGCTTTTAGAAATGGAAGCTATGTATCTGCAGATAAAGAAGGATGAAGTAGAAGAGGAACAGATCAAAGGAATTCATCTAAAGAAGAGGAAGCAGAAAGGAAAAAAGAAGAAAATGGGTGAAATGGGGAAATATATGATGGCTTTTGCATTAGGGTTTAGTCTCATTGGTACTGGTTTGCTCTTAGGTTGGACTATAGGATGGTTGTTTCCCTTTTAGAATCTTAAAAAATCTCTTTTGTTTGATCACTGATCAGATCCTTACAGAGTTTTTACTTTGCCTCTAAAGTTGTCTTAATATATGTATTGTGTGATATTTGTGTCAATGGTATTCCTCTATAGTAACTTATTTTTCTTCTCTATTTCTCCTCTTAGCCTTGGCATAAACTCCATACTCGAAAACCAAACCATTTAGAATTTTGATATATTGGTTTTTGATTATGGTCTTGTTCGTTTGTTGGTTGTTGGCAACCGCGACCAAGACCAAAACATGTTTGTTTCGTATTCGCTGGTCGCCAGCGACCAACAAACAAACAACCTATATATGTCAAACAAACAAACTCGTTATACTAACAAAATATTTGTTAATATAGTTTTAAATAAATATTTTGGGTTAAATAATCGATCCTAAAATTGAACTCATTAATATCCTCAAAATATTTAGATTTTACATACATATATGAAACAAAACTGAATCCGAAAACATACAAACTAAACCCAAATCAAATCTTAATAATAATCGAATGGATTTTATAGCTCTAAAACCGAAAAATTAAAAGAAATAACCGAACTGAAACCGATTGATCGTCCAAACGGTCAGGGCTGTCTCCTCTACACAAATTGAGAAGAAAACAGAAGATTTCAAACATGTAGATGCTTTTTGTAATCAAATGAAATCCACATATACATTTTAGCTCGTTTTGCTAACTTGTGTCAATACTTTGGCCCATAAATTATATTCTGTAGAACATTTTGTTGGATTGATAAAAGGCTTACTTTGAGGGACTGTATCAATCAGATCCATATCATTGAGTAAAATTACCGAATTGTGATTCAAAATATAGCCAAATGTTTGAATAAAACCAATACTCCAATATATTGGACGCTACGATGGAGTTGAAAACCAGTAAATAGCTAAAGATTGTAGTTGGTCCAACAAATTCTAATTCTTGTCTGAAATAATAAATTGGTTGTATCGTTTTAGCCGTTATTTTATAAACACGTGCTTGTATGAAATATCATAATTTGTGGTGTAAAATTGTACTAATGACGATAAAAAAAAGGACAAAATATTATTAATCAACCAGACAACTTTTGGTACTATGTGAGTACCATTTCCGCGTCCTCGTCGTGTCGTATGTCCTACATAACACCACTAGAAATTATGACTATACATTATAGCTTTTAAATGCACATGTTAAATTATTACATGATTAATTGATCAATTTTATTTTCAACTCAAAAAATTTCAATTTTATTGGAGAATTCTGAACTACTTTCCTTAAAGATAGTGTAGTCCACGGAATAGACCTTCACTTTTAAATATTCAAATGAGTAAAAAGTATTAAGGAATAATATCTCACATCGAAAATTGAAAAAATTCTTTCTAATATATATAAGATATGGATATCTCTACTTATTGTCAATTAGTTTTGAGTTGGAAGCTCATACTATAATATGGTATCAGAACCCACGATCCACGCTATTCAACCCGATCCGACTCAAAGTTGGTCTAATTATCGACAACCTAAACCCAAGATTGGTGCCGTCGATCTATCCCCAAACATACCGAGATTAATGGCTAAATAGTCATTATTACGACGAGACATATTAGGGAATAATATCCCACATCGGAAATTGGAAATGATCCTCTATAATATATATAAGATATGAATTTCTCTACTCATATATATCTATATGTGTAGAGATAACAAAAAAAATGTGACTTTATTTCGCATAGGAGAGTGAACGGACATACAAATTCTTTAAAGTTCTAGTTTCGACTCTAGCATTTGACCATAAGTTGTCTTTGTCATATTAATTGGTTGATTAGTCCAAACATAATTGCTAAATTGATGAACCTACGTCTTCTCTAAGCGAATTAAATCAGTAACCTAAGTTGGTTATATTGCGTTTTTGAAGTTACTTCTATGATATGAGATTCTTTTTTTGTTCTTTTATATATTTCTTCTGTTTTCTCGTAAGTCTTTTGAAAACATACGGATGATTCTTTTTTGGAACGAACATATTTGTGGTCCGGTTCTTAACACGTATATCTATTACCGGATACAATACAATAAATTCTCGAAAACGAAATAGATATATTTATTTATGAATTTCCCACGTGGTTGATTTGGATTTATAGTTTATGGTCGAAGTAGACGTCGCTCTACGGTAATTATTGTGTTTGACGTATTTTTCGATCAGTCAAAAGTCAAAGTATTAGAATTATGGTTTGTTTGGGTTTGGTATTAACGAAATTGAGTGCTGGCTTATAAATAGGAAGCAGCGGCACATATTTATGGCTCGAAATAAGATTCGAACCGAGCAAACATTCTTGAATTTGAATCAGTATTTCCAAAACCACTAATAATTAATAAATAAAATTATCCAAATATAATGAAATATTTAATTAAATTTTTTCTTTCATTTTAGTTGTCATTTTCATTTTTTAATGCATTTTTAATATAAAATAATTTCATTTACCCCTAAAATAAATAAAATATTAAATGGTTTGGAATTCTAATAATCAATCAAGGGCATAATAGAACATTTAACTCTTTTTTTAATATGCGTGAAATATTGTAGAATGACAACTAATATGAAACGGAGGGAGTACCTAATTAACTTACTTTAAATACAAATAGCTTTTAGCCTAATGGGCGGTGGTAAGTCCACTTAAAGCAGCTTATTTGCACAATTAACGATCGAGTTTCCTCGCCTACATTATGTAGAAATTTGGCTACTAGATCGGCCAGATCCAATATAATCTGTTTTTGAAAAAATAATTGATATCAAATTATGTAAAACTGAATAAAATTAACTAATATTTATGAAAATAATTATATTTTAATGAAAATATAATAATATGTCTTTACTATATCAAAAATACACCATCTTTGACTAAAATTAATTAATTATTTTATTTTTAGTTTACATTTTATTGTCAAAAATTTAATAAAAATATAATTTAGTCATTAAAATAATTTATTTTATAAAAAAGTTAAAACCGAATTTGAACCTGAAACTAAACCAAATATATTTTTTATTTACCATTCAACTAATTTTTTAAATTACATATTTTCCGAAACCGAAACTTAATTTTCCGAACTTAAACTATTTAACCGAACACACATACCTACTATTAACTCCAAAAGTCTAATAGGACTTGATGAGAGTTTAACTGTCCTTTCACTTCTTTGTAAAGGTTAGCTTCAGTACTGAGCATTCAGAATTACAGTATCAAATAAGTAGCTAAAACTTTAATAGATATTAAGTGGTTTAATCTTATATATGTTTCTCTTTTATATTTGATTTCGATTTTAGATGGTTAATTTTATTATTACAAGAAAAAAAAATGTCTCAACGGTAGTTGTCAACAATTATTAGAAGGAAATGTCCACACACAAAAAGATATTTTTCTTTTGTTGAATTGAGAACTTTTATAAAATTAATATTACAAATATTTAATAGTGCGTTACAGTATGTACCGAATTCACATCAAAAGAACATAAATCTCGAACCCCATGATTCATTTAAGGAGTCTTGTCTTTTTTTTGTTTTCTATGAAAAAACAACAAAAACGAATTTGATAAATTATTAAGAGTAATTATAATAGTATTAAATGTTGACATGGATCCTGATAACTCTAATGCATGAACAACGATGGAAATAGGGCGAAATTGGGAATTATGCTGGTTATGTATTATTAGGCAATGCGCGTTTGGGTACGCGTTTGGGTTCGGGTTCTATTTTATTCGAATTTTGAATTTTCGATTATGTTGATTTATGACCCATCGAGTATTTTTATTTTTCGGATCGGATTCAGTTCGGGTATAGATCGAGTTCAGATTCAGATATTTATATATAAATCTATATAAAAATTTAAAATAAGTTAATATTTAATAAAAATAATTTTGTAAAGGCTTAAATTTAACAAAAATATTTCGGGTACCCATTCGGTTCTTAATTCGGTTTTGGTCCGGGTTCGGATTCAGTTTTTTTGGTATATAAATATAGGACATATTACGATATTTTTCGAATTCAGTTCCTCTTTTCCGGATCGATTTTGATTCAGGTTTCGGGTATTGTTTTTATGTCCATGCCTAGGTATTATACTTTTCGTAAAAAGAAACTATATTAGTATATCTTTTTAAAAAGAATAGTTATAGTTTTGACATGATATGTAAAAGTACTTATGTATACGATTAATGGAACTAAAAACTGAATAAAAACACACATACATGTAATTTTCAAGATCATACAAACACTACAAGAAAACACGCCTTTTGCGATGGCAAAATCCCTTGCAAGGCTGTCGCAATGGGCAAAAAGAAACGCCCTTGCGATGGCCACTTATATGTCGCAATTTGCGTGTCGCAAACATAGATACGTAGCATGGACGTCGCAAGGTCTGCGAGGGAAATAATATGTCGCAAACGCCTAGCATAAGTCGGTGTCGCAAAGGCCTAGCAGTGTCTGCGACGTCTTTGCGGGAGCGAGACCTGCGACACCCTTGCAAGGGCGCACCCTGCGACACCCTTGCAAGGGAACGTCCTGCGACACCCTTGCGAGGGCGCGACCTGCGACACCCTTGCGAGGGTACGTCCTGCGACAACCTTGCAAGGGCGCGTCCTGCGACACCCTTGCAAGGGCGCGTCCTGCGACTCCCTTGCAAGGGCGCGACCTGCGACTACCTTGCGAGAGAACTACCTGCTACGTCCTTGCGACGCCGTTTATAATTTATTTAAAAAATAAAAAAATATTTTAAATATTTTAAATATTTAAATATAAATTTAAAATTAAAAAGATTTTTTCCGAATTAAAAATATTTTTAAATAAAAAAGATTACAAAATGTTTTTTATAATTCAGAAATCGTCCGAGCGATCTAAATTTCCCGACCCGGATCCGGTGTCTTCGTCTTCAGCATTGATCTCGGCAAATGCGTCTGCTAGCTCTGGATCCTTCTTGGCGAGTATAGACCACAAACGATCATAGGTCGTGATTTTCTTCTTAGCTTTGGCAAGTTCGGTGTTAGTCCGATCCAACTCTTGGGTCTGACGGTCGACAATTTGCCGCAGGTCACTGGTTGTCGCGGATGACTGCGAGAATCCTTCTGGTGAGATACATTGCTCAATCTTGGACCCAAGAGAACCTGTTCCAAATATTCTCCCTTTTTTACGGGGAGCGATCTAATAAAAGAATAACAATATTAAGTTAGTTAAATTTAGCAAAAATATAAGTAAGAAGAAAAATTTAAAATGTAGTTTACCTCGGTGTAGATCTGGTTCTTTTGCGCCGTAGATAATCCCCCGGATGCTGAGCTCTCATCACCGCCCTCTTGAGTCAATTCCTGCAACTTCGCAGTGACGTCGTCGTAGAGCTTCTCGGATTTTTTGTCAACAAATTCTCCGGCCTTGTTCCGCTTGGTGATGTACAGAGTGCCTAGGATATCAGGGTGCGTGTCCCCCGATTCCTCTTGCTGTGAAATTGTAAATTAAAACAATAATTGTTTAAATTAATGTAAATTATATGTAAAAAAGTTTACCAGTTTGCGGGCCCGAGCTTTGAACGAGGTTCTGCCCGAGCAATGTTTGTGGGGGACCGGTCCCATCAGGGTCAGCTAACCGAGCTGCTCGACAGCTTGCGCTTTTCTTCTGAGACTTAGGATCCTCCCAGTAGCGAATCAAGCCTTCCCAGACTGAATCTTTGAACCACTGTGGCATTGCCTCGTTGCCCTTCTTCTTCCACTTACTCTTCCAACGACCCACCTGATCGTTCATCCGTCTACGCAAGACCGCCTCGAACTCTTTCCGGACTAGACCGGTAATAGAAACTTCCCAGTGAAAACGTTGCTACAAAAAATAATGTCAAATTATAAGAATGAAAGTGTAAAATTCTTATAAACGAAAAAATAAAATAATGAAATTTTCTTACCGCAAACGTTCTGAACCATCTGTCGATGATGTGGATAGGAGTTTGGCTAAAATTAGCATGTGGTTCCTGGAAATCTCGTTCAAATATTTCCCGAACCGCCGTAGGCAAATCTCCGTCGTCATCAAACCTACGTTAGTTTATTTTTATATATTATAAAATTACGAACAATAAATAACAAAATTTGTAAAATAAAAATAAAATATATTACCACAAAGTCCCCGGTGGACGGTTAGGATGAAGATTAGGGAGAAATTTGTGCACCGGATCTGACAGGATGTCCTCGATTGTCATCCCCGCAGTAGCGTCTGGTGTCAGGTACTGTTGCTGACCGGGACCTCCATGACCAGTATCAGCAACAGGGGAAAACCCCGGGAGAGATCCATAACTGCCACAAGGGGTCGGTGGAACCGATCTAGAACCCGATGCAGGAGTCGCCGGAGGTTGCTCACCGACATCCGATAGATATCGCGTGTATGGATTATGAGATCTAGACATCTGGCACGGAAAAAAATTTGAAAAACAAATCAGATAATTAAATCCGATAATTGTAACACAGTTACCTAAATCCGATAATTATCTAATAAATTTGGAGAATTTCCGAAAATTCCGCAAAATTCTGAAAATTCCTAAAATTTCGAAAATTCCTAAAAATACCGAAAAATCCCTAATAATTATCTAAAAATTTCTAAAAATTATCTAATAAAATACGAAAAATTCCGAAACTTCCTAAAAATTCCGAAAATTCCAAAAATTCCGCAAAATTCCGAAAATTCCTAAAATTTCGAAAATTCCTAAAAATACCGAAAAATCCCTAATAATTATCTAAAAATTTCTAAAAATTATCTAATAAAATACGAAAAATTCCGAAACTTCCTAAAAATTCCGAAAATTCCGAAAATTCCGAAAATTTCGAAAAGTTCTGAAAATTCCTAAAAATTCCGAGAAAATTCCGAAAAAATTCCTAAAAATTTCCAAAAAAAATCCATAACTAGATCCGACTTATGGGAGCCTAAATCTAAAATTTCATACCTAGATCTAACTAATTGCATCCTAGATCTAAAATTTAAAAATTTGACGAAAAAAAAAAATTGCTCACAATGAATGGCGAGGAGGAGGGAGAAGGAGGAGATGGCGAGACCTCCGGCGGTCAGTTCCGGCGGCGAGAGGGCGAGAGGGAGACAGCGGCGGGGAGAGGAGAGAGCGAGAGAGAGAGAGAGAGAGAGAGAGAGCGAGAGAGAGAGAGAGAGAAAGAGAGGAAGAAGGGAGAAGAGAGTGTCGGATTCGGAGGCGTTGGAGGCGTTAGAGGACCGGCGGAGGAGGCGGAGGTGTCGGATTCGCAAGGGAGTCGCCGGAAGAGAAGAAAAATAGAAGAAGAAAGAGGAAGAATCGGGGAAGAAGAAGTCGTTTTTGGTTTTAATCCGCGGGCCGTCGCAAGAGACTCGCAAGGCACGCGATGGCCTTGCGACGTCCCACTGATTTCCATCTATTGCTACAAGCTTGCGACGTCCCGCGTCCGGATGTCGCAAGGATGTAGCAAGTGTTGCTACATCCTTGCGACACCCGGACGCGGGACGTCGCAAGCGTGTAGCAAGTTTAAAATTTTGAAAACTTGCTACTCGCTTGCGACATCCGGACCCGGGATGTCGCAAGCGAGTAGCAAATTTGAAATTTGAAATTCAGCTACACCCTTGCGACGTCCGGACCCGGGATGTCGCAAGGTTGTAGCAATTTTTTAAATTTTTTAAATTTGCTATACCCTTGCGACGTCTAGGTCCGGATGTCGCAAGAGAGTAGCAATTTTTGCAACTCCTTTGCGACATCCAGACCCGAGCTCTCGCAAGGGCATAACAAATTTTTATTTTTAAAAAATAAAAGGTTCGGAGACCTTTTACGGTTTTTTCTTCTACAAATAAAGATTTATGAGGCCCCTGCCTTCGTCTTATGTCATTTCCCGTAAAATAGTAGAAATGTAATTTTGCGGGATTTTCCAGACGAAGGTAGGGGCCTCACAAGTCATTATGCGTAAAAGGTAAGTTGTGAAAATGAATTGCATTGGAGGGTTATTTATAGGGGATCTTGCTACGGAATTGCAATGTTTCGTATGCTACATAGCAAGGGTGTAGCAAAATGTGGTGTCGCAATGTTATTGCAGGAGTCTAGCATATTTGTAAAAAATAATTTAAACAAATAAATGTTCGGTTTAACAACTACAATGAGATAGTAGGTCTGAAATCTTATTTAAATTTCAATTATTCTTCAACGGTGTCTTCCTCTTCTTCTGTGTCTTCCTCAGATTCATTGAACTCATCAGAATCTTCAAGCTCTTCTGTTGTAGTATAAGGGACAACGTCTTCTACTTCTTGTTCTGCATGTATGATTTGTTCCGTCGACTCAACAGCTACAGCAAGTTCTGATGATCTTTCTTGTTGCATGACAACATCATCAGCTTCTATCATTATACGACCTCTAGGATTCACTTTTATAACAGAAAACCACTTCTCACGCCTTTGCCTTATACGAGGATATGGTATAAAACACACTTGTTCTGCCTGACATGATAGAATAAACGGGTCAAACTTAGAATACGTCAGGTTTCCATTTACGTCTGTTACCCCTAAGTTATTACAGCGTACTCCTCGACCGGCCGTTGTATTGTACCAAAGACATTGGAACAATACGCATCGCAATCCAAGTACTCCAGGAAAGGTGACCTCTATAATTTTGTTCAAAATGCCGTAAAAGTCAGTTTCACCGGGAACATGAATTCCGTAATTTGCCGTTGATCTATTGGAACCATGGTCGTACGTGTGGAACGTATAGCCGCGAGTGAAATACATTGGAGCAGTCACGATTCTGGCAATAGGATCATCCACAAGCTCATGCAACCATAAAGGCATAGGTTTGCCAGAACATCCATTCTTAACCTACAAAATAAAAATTTATAACTTTGCAGGAATGATTTTTGAAAATATTAATGTATTTAATATAAATAATACTTACATAGTATTTTAGCCAACCAGCGAAATCACGTTCTTTGTAGGTGTCATACTCTGTTTCTTGCAAGTTGGGAAAGGCTTCACGTATCTGGTTGTCAAACTCACTGCAGATATATCACGTATGAATTATATGTACATCAATAAACAATAGTATATAGAATATTTTAACAAAATACCTCTCAAATGGCATCACGTCTTCACAATTTTGCAGTATGTACGTATGAGCTACACGAGAGTACGTGTGATTTTCCCAATAATCTTCCTTTAACTTCCCACCAAGCCGCCCTACCTGACGAAATATTTCAGGAACCGCAATTGCATATGATGTTCCAACTCCTCCATCGTCGTATCGCCCTACTTGGGTTCTTTTACTTTGAACGGCTGGACTAAAGTAATACGATGTGAAATGTGATGTTTCCTCAATTAGACTTCCAGCCACAATCGATCCTTCCACTTTTGCTTGGTTTTTAACTTTCCTTTTAAGATGGCCCATGAATCTCTCGAACGGGTACATCCATCTAAATTGTACGGGCCCACCGAGGGCGGCTTCGTGTGGTAGGTGGATTGGGAGATGTTCCATCACGTCAAAAAATGCAGGAGGAAAGATCTTTTCCAAATTACAAAGTAACAATGGAATGTTACTTTCTAATTGAGCAATGCCATCCAATGTTAGTGTTCGGGTACAAAGATCCCTAAAAAATGCACCGATCCCTAAATGTAATAAAATTATTATTAATAGCCAATCAATGTAATATTAAGAAAAATTAAACAAATCAAATCAAAAAAATCATTTACCGGCGATTGATTCATGGACGATAGTTGGAAGCAGCTCAAGTAATGCGAAAGGAAGAAGTCGCTGCATGAATACATGACAATCGTGACTCTTCATACCAGAGATTTTTTTCCCTTGCTCTATACACCTTGAAAATTTAGACACGTAGCCATCCGGAAACTTGACATCTGAAGAAATCCAACTAAACAACGCTTGTTTAGCTTCTCCTGACATACGGAATATCGGAATTGGTTGCTTTCCATCCGTTGTGATATGTAGTTCGGGTCTTGCACAAATTTCGGCCAAGTCCAACCTAGCTTTCAAATTATCTTTACTTTTGCCCTGTACATTTAAAATCGTATTCATCACGTTGTCAAAAAAGTTTTTAACAATGTGC
>JAKUCM010006027.1:0-20658 GCA_023374145.1 Lepidium sativum
GGATGATCTTGGTGGAACAGATTGCACAAAAACCTGCAACAACTGTGATTGCTGCAAGATAGTGCAAGCTAAACAAGATCGTTCAAAGGTAATCAAGTTTCTTGCAAGCCTCAATGACTCCTACTCCAATGTTAGAAGTCGGATTATCATGAAGAAGACGATCCCAATGTTGTCTGAAGTTTACAATTTACTCGATCAAGATCACAGTCAAAGAAACATTCAACATGTTCAAAATGCCTCAGTTTTCAGCATCTCTGAAACTATTCCTACATCTTCTGTCAATGTGAATGCCTCTTATGTGAGTCAGAAGTCTTCCCAAAGGCTAGTTTGTTCTCATTGTAGGTACACGGGTCACACAGTGGACAAATGCTATAAGCTGCATGGGTACCCTCCTTGTTTCAAACATAAGACTAAAGGCACTACCACGTAACCGACGATTGCACAAATGAGCATCTCAAAACAGAACAAGGATGATTCTTTTGTGACAGGTCTACTGCAAAACCTGGCCAAGGAACAAATAGCAGGAATCATTGCAAACTTTCACTCTCACATGCCTGCTTCTTCGACTGTCTCTCTGCCTTCTTCCTTAGGAGGTACAATCACAGCAGACGGTATGACTCTCAACTCCAATACTCTTCACCTTATTGGAATGTTACAATCAACAAAGACTAGTATATCTACTCACTCTTGGATCATTGACAGTGGTGCAAGTCACCATGTCGCCTATGAAAAGAGTTTATTATCTAATATGAACATCTCTATAGATAAATGTGTAACCTTACCAACAGGTGCTGACATTAAGATTGCGGGTATTGGTGACATTCGTATTAATGATGTATTTCTTCTCTGAAATGTTATTTTCATATCAGAGTTTCATCTAAATCTCATGAGTGTCAGTCAACTTACTCATGACTTGAAATGCAGGTTTATATTTGACAATTCTTCTTGCTTAATCCAGGATCCTATCAAGGCGCAAATGATTGGACATGCTAAGAGGATTTTCAATCTGTACATGCCGGATAGCAGCTTGGCTCACAACAAATCAGATTCCAATTTTTCTTCTCTTAATGTTGTTGCTGATTTTTCACTTTGGCTTAATAGACTAGGACACCCTCATTTCTCCAAAATAGAATCTATCTAAAAACTCTTGGCATTAAACAGAAATCTAATTCTACTTTTCATTGCTCACTATGTCCTATTGCCAAACAAAAGCATTTACCTTATATCTCTCATAACAATCTTTGTTGTTCTGTTTTTGATATTTTACATATAGACACCTGGGGCCCTTTCTCAGTAGAAACAAACGAAGGTTACCGCTTTTTCTTAACAATTGTAGACGATCACACTCGCATGACGTGGGCCTATCTCATGAAGACGAAAAGTGATGTGTTGAGGATTCTACCTGACTTTCTCAAAATGATTGAGGCTCAATACAGTGCCAAAGTCAAAGGGATACGATCTGAAAATTTACCTGAATTGAAGTTCATTGAGCTCTTTCAATCAAAAGGGATTCTAGCTTATCACTCGTGCCCTGAGACACCTCAGAAAAACTCTGTGGTGGAGCAGAAGCACCAGCACATACTCAACGTGGCAAGATCATTGATGTTTCAAGCAAACATCCCTGTGTCTCATTGGAGAGACTGTGTTCTCACAGCTGTTTTTCTAATAAACAGAATTCCCACTCCTTTACTTCAGAATAATTCACCTTTTGAAGTATTAACTGGAAAACAACCATCTTATGATCTTTTCCGTGTTTTTGGTTGTTTGTGTTACAGTTCCACATCACTAAAGCAGAGAACGAAGTTCCAACCTCGATCAAAACCATGTGTTTTCTTAGGGTATCCCCTGGGCTACAAAGGTTACAAGGTCATGGATTTGGAAAACCAATGAGGTTCACATATCACAGAATGTGGTCTTCTACGAGGACATTTTCCCTTTCAAAGAGGAAAACTCCATTCCAAGTGACTTCTCCTCTCTGTTACGCATTATGTAGAGAACTCAGCTCCCGAATATCTTCAGTATACAGGAAAAGCAGTGATCATACAAAGAGTGATGATCCATCAGCTACAAGCACTGAGGATGGTGATATGGCAACAACCACAAAAAATGTAGCTACAGAGAGTGTAATAACCTCTCGTTCTTCCAGGCATTCAAAACCTCCTCGCCATCTACAAGATTACTACTGCAATCTCACTGAGACCAATGGTCCATACCCCTAAGCATCTTATATATCCTTCAATGATCTGAGTACAGAGTATGCTTCTTACCTTTGTTCTGTAATGCAGTTAGGAGTACTGGCTTCTTTTTTACAAGCAAAGAAGCACAATGAATGGATCTCCGCGATGAATGAAGAGCTCAAGTCTCTGGAAGATGCTGCCACTTGGGAGATAATGCCATTGCCACAAGACAAGCGTGCTATTGTCTGCAAGTGGGTATACAAAACAAAGTTAAAAGCAGACGAAAGTTTGGAGCGTCACAAAGCCATATTAGTTGCCAAGGGGTTTACTCAGCAACAAGAAATTGACTTTGTTGACACATTTTCCCCTATGGCCAAGATGACAACAGTGAAGACTCTTCTATCTGTTGCAGCTGTCAAGAAGTGGAGCTTGCATCAATTGGATATTTCCAACGCCTTCTTGAATGGTGATCTCACATAAGAGATCTATATGAATCTTCCACCAGGGTACACCCCAAAATCAGGTTCTGCTTTACCTCTCAACGCAGTTTGCAAATTAAATAAATCCATCTATGGCCTTAAACAAGCTTCTAGGCAGTGGTTTTTAAAATTTAGTGAAGTTATTCTTAGAATAAAATTTAGGAAATCTCAATGTGATCATACACTTTTTGTCAGAAATATAGAAGGAGAATACATTGCTATTCTAGTATAGCTAGACGATATTATCATTGCTCTAACAATGAGAATGCGGTTGACTCTCTCAAAACTATATTACAAAAATGCTTTAAGCTATGTGATCTTGGCTCCTTAAGGTATTTTTTAGGTCTTGAAATTGCAAGATCTGTTGCTGGAATCTCCATCTGTCAGAGAAAATACACCTTGGACTTCCTAGAAGACACTGGCTTCTTGGGTTGTAAACCTTGCAGTATACCACTGGACCCGAGCCTAAAGCTTAAACTGGACAGTAATGAGAGTCCCCTGCATGATCCACTGGAGTACAGACGACTTGTGGGATGTCTTATGTACCTCACCATAACTCGGCCATACATCACTTTTGCCGTCAACAAGATGTGTCAGTTCTGCTATGCTCCTAAACAATCTCATCTCCAAGCTGCATACAATGTCTTGAGATACTTAAAGAACTCCATCGGCCTCGATTTACTCTACCCAACAGACTATGATTTAACACTAAAAGCCTTCACTGATGCAAATTGGGCCTCATGTTCAGATACACGACTATCAACCTCGAGATACTGCATATTTCTTGGACCTTATCTTATCTCTTGGAGGACTAAAAAGCAGGCGACAGTATCTTTATCCTCGACAGAAGCAGAGTACAGAGCAATGCATTATGGAGTGAATGAAGTCGCTTTGCTTGTCAATCTTCTCAGGGAATTTGAATCTCCTCAACACAAGTCAATTCATTTCTATTGTGACTTAACTGCGGCCATACACATTGCAAACAATACATTCTTCCATGAGATGACTAAACACGTGGAACTTGACTGCCATAAGGTAAGAGAAACAGTCACTAAAGGTCTAATAAAGACTCTACATGTTTGTTCTCATAATCAGATAGCTGATTCTTTCACCAAAGCTCTTCCTCCTGGTCTTTTCCATGATCTTAGAAGCAAGATGTCATTGATTTCAATCCATCTTGAGGAGGGGGTATTAAGATAGAATCGGTTTATATTGGTTTACTGTCAATTGAATTAGTCATTTCAGTTATCTATTTTCCGGTTTAGACATTTTCGGATTGATATGAATGAAGAGAAAGTTTAAGCTTTTTCTCATCTAACATAAACCTTATCTAGAAGTATTTGAGGCCCGCTCTGGAAATAATTTGTAAAATAAACTTTCTTTCGCATTTCTCTCTTTCTCTCTCAGTCTCTCTTCTTCTAACAAAAGAGTAAAAAGTTTCCTTAATTTGTTTTACTATCTTCCATAATTCTGAATTCTCAACGGAAAGAGAGAGAGAGAGAGAGTGAACACATACTGAGAAGAAGAAGCATTTACATAAAGGCCGATCTCGTGGTCACTTGAGCGTAATATTCTATACTTTTATGTGTTACAGAATTTTGTCTTCTTCAACTGACACAATTTCGAGAAATCGACCTCTTCCAGAAACATAAACTGTTATTTCCAGTGGTAATGTCTTTAAACTTGGTCTCTTTAGCCTAGGGTTTAGCTTAAATATGTTCATGGGCATGTGGTACAAACAAGTCTCTCCAGTGACTATTGTTTAGGTTACATATCGAGAATATATATCTTTACGGAATTCATCTTCTGACTACTTCTTAAAGATCTCAAATGGAAACTTGATTCTCCATTATAATTCCAACTATGATACATTTTGGTCCATAGGTGTTAAGTCTAGTAGGACCTAGAATGCTCGAGCTGTTTTGCTAGATAATGGTAATCTAGTGTTAGGAAATGAGTCCATGCTGTAGTAGAATTTCTATAATGCCACTGATTCTTGGCTTCTAGACGCTGAATTAAAACTGGATCTGATTGGAATTATTTTGCTGGTAGCTATGAAATTAGAACCAAACTTCAATGTGGCAAGGGAACTAACAGTTTTGTTCCTTTTGAAAAGATGAAATTACCCACTGACCCAACAGGAGGGATCTTGACATCAAATCTTGTTACAATGTGCGCCTCAACATATCTAGCTGATTATTTTTGCAGAACCTATGCTTATGATGACGACATGTGTTTGATGCGGACAAATTTTGTATTTATACATTCCTTCTCTAAAGCTTTCGTTAGCTTCAGATTTGAACCTACAAACCAGGGTAAGCCTTTTCACTACCAAATGAAATGAATTTGTAAAGATACTTTAAGCATAGTTTAAAACATTTTCATTGTCTATTCAGGATATTCAAAACATCCTAAATGCAAAAGCATTGTGTTACTTGTTGCACTATATTGATGTACCTCGTTTTTATCGGTTTTTAGCTCACTAATTCGTATGTTTTTAGAGTTTTTGCTAGTGTTTTAGAGCCTTTTCATGTATAAAACAGGCTTAGTTCGGATTATGCACGCAAAGCATGAATTGCAGCAAATCGGAGCAATTCTGGTGTTTCAACATGATATCAGGATCGACCGTTCCAGCCATTCGAAGTCATTTTCGTCCGACTTGGAGATCGACCAGCTGCCGCTGATATCGACAGCTCATATCATGGATCGATCAATCTGCACCTAGATGATTGATCCTCGAAGCAGCGAAGACTGGCCTAATTTTCCTGTTTTGTATCTACGCGCTTTTTTAAGACATATAAAAGGTTTTTAGGTGTCTTTGAGAGAGTAGTTGTTATGGCCGAGACTCTTTTGTAAGCCAGAGATAAGAATTCATCCTCAACCTTGAGAAGATTTATAAACCCTTTTTATTATTTTGCAATCTAATCATGAGTTCTTTCATCTCTTTTGTTATTGTTACTTTGATCATGTATGAGTAGTTCTCTTATTAAGTGTAGGGTTTCCTAGCGAATTAGAAATCAATGATTTAGGAACAAATAGGGCTCGATTTTGTGTGTTTTCTGTGTATTGATGTGTGTAATGCTTAGATTAGCATTATCACCTAGTCTATGATCTTAACTTGTTTAGCTTTCCAAGCCTGTTAGATGCCTGAACTAGCAAAGATGAGCAACTAGTCCTTAACCAACGAAAACTGATGTTAAGGCTAGTTGTAGACATATTGGACCCAATCGATAAAACATGTTTACATCTCTGGAACCAATGACAGTTAGGATTGCTAGGTAGTAGTAGGCACTACGACAGTGAGTTTGCTAGAATTTTATGTTTAAGTTGAGAATTGGTTGATGTTTTCCTGATTAGTTTTCCTATTCGATTTCCTGTTCCCAATGAATTCTCAATACCTGATATTTTTAATATTGAGTTTTTAATCATTTAATTTGTTATTTCTTATCAACTCATTAATTGTTTTGACTTAGCTTGAGTTAGAATTGAGTAATGAATATTGCAATTTTTGGTTCTTAGTAGATTTGATCCCTAAGTACTACTATATTTGCCGTGAATGTGGAGTAGATTGGTAGGGTAAAACTCTGAGTACATCATATATCTACTAGCAGCTGCTGCATTGTTAGTTGGTTTTTTTGTTGTTGGTTTTTTTCAAGAAAAAGAAGCAAAATAACACAAACAGGTGAGAACGGTTTTGGCATTACTTCATAAAAGTTTACTGAACAAGTTTTGATAACAAATTTATTGAAAGTTTAATCATAAAACTTCAACACAAGAACTTGCTGGGGCTATTAGGATATTGTGTTGAAGGCAATGAGAATCTCTTAATTTACGAGTACATGTCGAACAAGAGCCTTGATGTTTTACTCTTTGGTGACTGGTACTAGATTACGAATCTAAAATCATAAGTATTAATTTAAATTTATTGATATTTGAATTCTCAAGGTTTCGTTTTATAGACTCTCTAAACTGTGGGAAATTGGACTGGGAGATACGTATGAAAATAGTAAAAGGGACGACAAGAGGACTGCAATATCTGCATGAGGACTCATGTCCCAAGATCATCCACCGAGATCTTTAAAGCAAGAAATATTCTTCTCGATGATGAGTTGAATCCTAAGATCTCTGATTTTGGAACCCCTAGTGATAGGAGCCTCGGTGGTGAGGTCTCGGATATGAATTCAACGGCTCGACCTTGGTGAGTCCAAACCGATGAAGACTAGTTTTTGGCGGAATTTCGTGAATAAGAACCACAAAGGAGGGTGATTATTCCTCTGATAATCTCGGATCCGTCAAGTTGGAATCCTCACAAGCTTGACTCGTCTCTCGTTCTTGAATCCTCAAAAGAAAGAGAAGGCGGCTAAGTATTCTAACAAAGAGAATTTCATCATTCAAGTGTTTTTACGTCTTTCAAGTCTTAAAAATACAAAGGAAGACTTGAGCTTATATAGGCTCAATGTACAACGGTAATATGCTTAAAATAGGAAGGAAATATCAAATAATTAAGTCTCCAACGGACAAATGATGAGGACCATTGATCTTAGAGCTGTTGGAGAAGATTTGGTGATCGGCCGGATATGGAAAGTTTTCAATGGAGAGGATTCGCCTAATCCTCTGCGTTCTGGAGCATGGAAAGACTCTCCTGGATGCTTCTGAATTTCTTCGAGTGTCTCCTAGTCGCCACACATAAGTTTGCAAGCTCTTAAGGGAAGTGGCTCCCAGACTTTCCTTAAACAGATTCGGTTTGGCCCTTCTTCTTGTAAAGCGGATATCTGGAGGATCCGTCGGGCTTTTGATGCGTTCTTGGTCATTTTGGATCCCTAAAAGGCCCAATAATAATCTCCAAGTGGTCTGAAGTGAAGGTTGCTCCTGAGCTGGGCTATGTTGCTCGAAAGTTGACGTTGTCGCGCATAAGGCCTTAGTGCAGAAGGTCCAACTTGTAAAATTCATAACTTTCGGCTCCAAGCTTGGATTGGGCTGATTTAACCTCGACTAGTTAGATAATTGAGTCAGGAATCCATAGAAATAAACTTTATGTTCTAATTCGCTTGGTAGCGTCTGGAGCCCCTTGATAAGTAAGCGTCTTTCTTCCTGATCCTCTAGGGAAGGTTGTTGACGTGAACTCCTTGTTTGCTGCTCCGGTTCTTGAGTGCTGGGTGAAGCATTGAGTTTAGACAGCTGAAGCATGTATAATAAGCTTGTCTCCCCTTTGTCTTTCACATGTTTCCCAAGGAAGGCCGTCTCCCCTTTATCTTTGGAGTATTTAGCCCGAAACTCGACAACCGCGTCTAAGTCTTGTCCTGCATCTGATGGTCTTAGGATCCTACCATCGAGGATCCTATTACCTAGGATATCTGGTTGCAAGCAAACCGATGATAACACCCAAAGAATCGTCGGGACATAGTAACTATATCTATCTTGTGTTTATGTTTTATGTGTATTTTCATTAATACACATATTTACAAGTACTAATTTATCATTAGACATTATTTACAAACTGCAAACACAAACTTAAAATGAAATGATGTGTTTTTTATTATGTTCCTTACAATTTATGAATGCCTTTGAAATAATTGAACACTATGTAAAATGTAAGTACAATATATATTTACATGTAAGTGCAATTTTTTATATATTAAAAATCACCTGTTTATTTACATCAAAGTCTGAGGGCTAACTTTCATAGCTGGTTAACTACAGTGGCTATATGTCACCGGAATATGCATTAGGTGGAATAATATTAGAGAAATCATATCTGGCAAAAAGGCTACAAGGTTTATGCATAACAACCAAAAACACAGCCTAATTGCTCATGTAAGTGTTTATACAGTTCAATATCATTTATCAATAATAATGAAAAGCTTAACTTAGATTTGATAAAACTTGAAACACATGTTCTTGATCATCTTCAGGCATGGGATTCTTGGTGCGAAACAAAAGGTATAAGCATTGTTGATGAAGCACTGAGTGGTTCGTATTCTATTAACGAAGTGATGAGGTGTGTTCACATATCACTTCTTTGTGTTCAAGATCATCCAAACTCTAGACACACCATTTCACAAATCGTTTTATGCTGACCAACGACAACAATCTCCCGTTTCCGAAACAGCCAACTTTCTTGAACGTATTCAATGGTAATCAACAGTTAACGCCGTCTGACTACCTGTACACCATAAACGTCCTAACGCAAACAGAATTGGTAGGACGTTGAACAAGAACAAACAGAACTGATCCCTATCGGTTAAATCGATTTAACCAACTCAAATTAATCGGGGAAAATTAATACTCGAGTTATTTTGGAGAGTGAATTAAATTGTTAAACTTATCACATAGTCAAATTTGTCGAGGCAAAAAACTGGATATATCTAACTCTTTTTTATAGTTTCATGGGGTTTTGGATCGTCGACCACCAATCTATTTACTTTCAATGAAAGTATAGTTCTAGAATTGTGTTGCACTCTATGACTTCTTTACCCGCAGTAATAAAGTGCTCATCTATTAATGCTGATGAAGCATCATCAGTGGGAGACTGTGAAGCAGTAAGAGGCTCTTGACTAGACTCAATAGTGAAAAATTTAGGAATATGAAATCAAAGATTAGGAATAACTCTTTATTATTAACTTAGGAAATTTTTTCAAAATCTAAACTCTCAAATCTTTTAATTTTACTAGTTATGCCACAACATTGGCAACTCCTTATATAGATTTTATTATTTTTTATTTTCATTAAGATAAGTATATCTTAGATAACTCCTAAAATATTTCAATCTTATGTAATTAAACTACATAACTTGTTCAACAAGTAACTTGATTCAAGCTTGTCCCAACAATCTCCCCCTTAAGCTTGAATTCGATTTTCTCTTTGTCTTGGACATCAACGAAGTCTCTTGTTTATTCGTCATCCTTCGCAATCAACCTGATAAATCTATCACTGCTCTTGGTGTAAGCCACCACAGATGTTGTCGTCCTCTAATCTTCATCGTTTGTCACAATAATAGGTTTACTAGTCACACACACAAGACACACTTTCTTAGTTTGTTTTCCAAAAAAGCATGATCCCCAAATCTCTATTTGAACCTTGTATAAACAATTTCAAAATCGTTTTCCTTAACAAGCAATCTTCCCTCACGTTCATGCATGGTTAGATAATCTCCTTTCATCCTAATATCACAACCTTCCTTCATTGCTTGTCCAAGACTTATTATGTTGCTCTTAAAATTGGGAATAAAATACTTTTTTTTCAACATCTTTTTTCATTCATGTTTTGTTCATCAAAGGATATCGATCATTTTCTTTTGATATCAACTCGTGAATCATCAACAAATTTCACCTTCTCGGTGATGGTTTCATCATGTTTTGTAAAGTATATTCTATCTCAGGTCATGTGATTACTAGCTCCATTTTCTAGATACCAAGTGTTGCTTTCCTTATTATTTGTCTCGAAATTACTTGGTACATAATTTTCTTCATTTATAAACACGATCTCATGTAGAAATAAGTCATCACCCTCTTGTGTTTCTTCTTCCTTATCATCCTCTTGTGTTTCTTGTAGCTTAAGCAATCGATCCGCACATTTAGAAGCAAAGTGTCCGTATCTATCACATCGGTAACAAATTATGTTGGACAAATCGAACTCTCCATTACCTTGACCTCGTCCCCTCCCACGACCACATTCTCCTCTTCCTCTTCCTCTCAATCTTTCACTAAAATCCCTTGTCTCTGAATACATCAACTATTTTTGATCGTCTTGAGCTTCTTCATATTCTTTGAGGATTCTTTCTTCATAGGCTTTAAGATGTCCTACTACATCCTTGAAGCATGCGATTATAAGATCTAGAAGTTTCTTAAGAGATGCAACCATGTGGGTGTATTTATTTCTAGGAAGACACTTGAGGAACGTTTTCACCAACTTTGTTTCTTCGAAATTATGTCCGACAGAAGAACACCTAGATGAAATAGCCGATAATTTCCCTACAAATTCATCTATTGTATCGGTTTTTTTTCATCTTGAGGCGGTCAAATTCGGATATCAATGTTTTTAGCCTTGCTTCCTTGACACGCTATGCTCCTAGATTCCGAGTTTTGATAGCCTCGCATACCTTTTTTTGCTGTATCTAGTTTACCGAGTAATAGAATAAGATCTTCATGTATAGATTGGAATATGAATGTCATTGCCATGTTATTCTTTTTCTTGTCTTCGATCTCTGTCTCAACTACTTCCCATACTTCATGTACATTTAGACAAACCTCATCCATATAGACCAAACAGTATAGTTGGTTGTGGTTAACATCGGACATGCTATGGAGAAAGAGATCCCTCTATCTTTGTTCTTCTCCGCAGATACCAACGCTTGATCTCCTACCATTGTTGTTTGGTCTATCTTCTTCTCGTGATTAAAACCTTACTTAATCGCTCCCTCGTAATTCTTAAGACTTTGATACCAATTGAAAATTTAGGAATATGAAATCAAAGATTAAGAAATAACTCTTCTTTATTAGCTTAGAAAATCTCTAAAACCCTAAGCTCTCAAATATCTTAATTTCACTACTTATGCCACAACCTTAGACATCTTTTTATATAAATTAGATAATTTCTTATGCTCTTTAGAATAATTATATCTTATCTAATTTAACTATCTAACTTGTTCAGCATGGGTACGAAATATATCAATAAATCTCAACTAAATAAAAGATAAAAGTAATCGATTGTTTTGAATCAACTCATTTTCCAAATCCGGTTCATCTAATGTGAGACCATCCAACTCCAAAAATGCTACACCTTCCATGGAATCAAAGTCATCTCCACCGACATCCCACATCTTGGTATTATCATTGGAATTCCTTGATAAAAGGCGAAGATTATTGTGGATGTAAACCAAATCATGAGCACGACTTGGATTCAACCTGTTTCTCCTTAGTGAGTGAATGAATGAATAAGTACTCCAATATTTTCACAGCAAGAAGAAGAACTAGGAAATAAGAATAATGGCAAATTACAAAAAAAAAAGACAAATTTCTAATTTAGTGTTTTGTTGCCTTTTTAAATGAAACTAAAAGGGCAAATTTAACTTTTTATTTTTTTATTTATTTGGAAATTTATTTAACTAATCTACTTTCCTAATATACATTTGAAACATCTCAAAAACGTCCCCATTTTTAGATCAGACCGTCCCCAAAAACTACTCAACGTCCCCAATTTTAAGAACGGGATGGAGACGTCTCCAAACGGTCCCCATAACGTCTCCGTCACAGAAACGTTCCCAAAACGTAAGACGTGACAAAACAGCCGTCCCCATGCTACATAGTCAGCTACTAACCTTCTCCTGAAGAGTGTGGAAGCGGTGCTCCCGAAACAGAAGAAGAACTTAGCCATTGTAGAATTCAAACAGGCAAAAGTAGCACTTAAGAGAAGCAGTACGAGCCATGAGAAAGATATAGGTATGTTTTCCAGTTATCTTTCTTGACATATCTTTTTTGATAGCCTGAGATACTTCATCACTTGCAAATCCTTATCTTTCAGATTTACCTTCACTTCCACAAGATATCCTTATTCACGTCTTCAGTTTCCTTGATGTATTGTCCTTACTTTTCTCAGGTCAAGTGTCCTCCATATTTCCACATTGCAGAGTCTTTTGCTTATTCTTCCCATCTACTTTATCTGTTTTGTTTGTCTTTTCAAAGCTCAGGGGCCCAAGCAACACATGATGACTCTCTGTGGCAATCGCAATTCGACCTTTACTTTCAATCACAGAGTCTTGATTCATATTCAATCCGGTATTAAGTGGAGAGACGCCTTTAAGAAAGCATACATTGGTTAGCTCCATGCTTGTAAAACTACTTTCTCTGTGTAATACTGTAAGTTAAACTATACAATTTTGTGTAACCTTGGCAGCTGATAAATTATCAAAAGTGTTAAGATCTGGTAGGGAATACAGCAGTGACTGTGACTCCATTATTTGGCATGACAGTTTGAGATGTCCGAACAAGCAATTTCGGTCTGCTTCTGGCAAGAAGCCACTTGACCTTATATCAACGCAGCAGGTAAGCTTTATGTCAGCTATCAAGAAGAAGTTTCTCGCTTTTAAATTACTTAACAAGCAATTTATATATCTGTTGTTGATGGTATTGCTTTTTTCACAGGTGGTGAACTATTTAGTGGAAATGAATCAGAGGATGAAGCCATTCCTGGACTATGGGCTTACCCTCCATTATAGTTTTAACTTTCATACTCATAAACACTAGGTGAACGGCCGCGCGGGATCGGATGTTCAAAATTGTCTACATATGCTTCTTTCAATATTCCAATATATAATAGGGTGAATTTGGGGAACAGGATCATTTGCAAAGAGATTTTTTCTCATCGTACCAACTTTCAACACAAATTATAAGGAAAGTGCATCATTCTATCCAAACTATCTAAAAATTCAAATAAACAACATAAACTTTAAATTGTTGGCCAAAATCAACATTGACCGTTAAAAACGTTAGTCAACTATTAAACATGTGTACGCAAAAATTTGAACTTCATTTGGAGTATTAAAATAAAGTATAAAATTTATTACTATTTTTATAACTAATATTTACAGAAATTTTATAAGAGTAAAATTTAAAGGGAATATCATGTAAAATACCATTTTTGAATAGTTCTTTTTGTATGGAATACCCCTTTTTAAAAGCTCACTCGAAGTACCCCTTTTGCATGACGACAATACTCATTTTTACTCCTAAAATATGCGACTTTTTATTTCCCTCGCGATGACCCACTAATTCACCAAAATGAGAGTTTAGGTCATTTTCAAACCAAACTTCTTTTGTTATTAGTCATTATGTTTACATTAATTTTTAGAATGCATAGATATTAAATTTTAGGGCCTAAATCCTTATTTTGGTAAATTTGTGAGTCATGACTTTTTAAAAATCTTTTAACATTATATTTTTAATTAGATTTGAGAATTTATAGATTTTGAATTTGATGGCCTAACATCTCAATTTTTAATTAGTTTTAAGAATTATAGATTTTATATTAGTACATATATATATATATATATATTAATATATTTACTAAATTTTTGATATTATATGTAAATATTTATATTTTATATATAGTTTTTGTCTATTTATATTTGAATTTTACTATTATAATTTTTTTTGTAAATACTAGTCATAGAAATAGTAATAAATTTAATTTTTTTAATTTAATTTCATAATTTAGTTTAATTTATGTTATATTCATTATATTTATTTTATTTTATTTTATTTTATTTGAAATCAGCATTTAAAAGAATTCGTTTTGAAAATTGCTCTTTTTTTATTGTACAGTGTTGTTTTATAGATATTTAACCGTTGATTAACATATTTAACAGTCAATATTGATTTTGGCCCATAATTTTAAGTTCATGTAGTTTATTTAAAATTTTAGATAGTTCATGTAGAATTATACACTGTATTTTTTTTTTGTCAACGACATATTATTATTGGAGTACAACTGGCTAACCCAATAGCCAAATTTTAGATAGTTCATGTAGAATTATACATTGTTTTGCAGAACTCGATCCCAGGTTATGCAAATACGCTGTTTAAGTGGATTTACCACCTGACACTATAAAACAATGTATAATTCTATATAAACTATTTAAAATTTGGTTATTGGGCTAGCTAGTTGTACTCCAATAATAATCTATCGTTGACAAAAAAAATAATACAGTGAAAAAAATTATTTTGAAAATGATTTTTTTTTGAATTTAGGAGATAATCATTTCGTTTACTGAAATTAAGCTAACTAACTTCTTGTGCAAACGAGGACAAAATTTCCCTTACACGTCGGCTAACATGCACTATGCACTATGAAGATTAATCTCACATTAAATATTGTTTAATATTTTTTATTATGATGTAACATTACAGTTATTCAAACTATCGCAGCCGCAATCAAATATATTATGATGTAACATTGCAATTAACAACTAAGAATGTATATACTTCACAGAAATTATCATCTAGAGGGTTGTTTTGGTTATGCTAAACTCGGATTTATAACGCATAAGATAATAGTATTGATCATAGAGGTTGACATGTGAAGCAAAGAAACTCCAAGAAAGAGTCGTCGGGTTGTTGGAGTGCACGTCGGGGCGCACGTAGGGGCGCGGGAGCGTAGTTTCCTTGATTCGATTGGCCAGTTGGTGTGACCAACCTTTCAGTACAAGGTAAGGACTACATGGTCGAGTATTACTTTACACCCATTGTTTTTTCTTGTTCTTTTCAAAAAAATTTCCCGACCGATCAAGATCTTCACCCATTTAATTTATTTTAGGCGAAGAAAATCGAGTCGCTAAGGATTCAGATTGGCCCATGGCTCGAGAGCATCCCTTCAATATGAGGAAAAGACTACCCGGTGCTCAAGAAATCTAGCTTTCCACGACCAACATTGTTTGTTTCACTTATTTCTTCAATTTTGGCCTCAAAGATCTCTTTATTCCAATTTTGGCTTATTCGGGGCCAAACAATGCGGATAGCTCTATGGGTTGTGAGCATCCTTTTGACTCAAGGAATAGACTACCTGGTCGAGTTTTCCTCGACACCCCTACTTTTAATAAAATATTTTCAAGGTTTTGGCAAAAGAGTGTTGGCTTCCTAGGTCACAATGTGTCGGAATAAGGGGTTTTAGAGAAGCCATATAAGATGAAGGCTATAAAGGAGTTACCACGATCAAACAATGATACTGAAAGCCATAGTTTCTTTGATTTGATGTCATACGATGTGGATCGGCCAGTGGGCCAAGACCAACTGTTAAGTATGAGGAATATACTATCCGGTCTAACTTTCCTTGACTACCTTGTTTTTTCTTGTTCATTTCAAATTTTTCCCCAATCGATCGAGATTTTCACCCATTTAAGTTATTTCAAGCGAAGAAAATAGTGTATGCTAAGGATGCGGATTGGACTGTGGCTCAAGAGAATCCGTTCAGTATGAGGAAAAGACTACCTGATGCTCAAGAAATCTAGTTTTCCTCGACCAACCATGTTTGTTTCACTTATTTCTTCAATTTTGGCCTCACATGATCTCTCTTAATTACAATTTTGGTTTATTTTGTTCCAAGCAATGCGGATAGGTCTATGAGTCGAGAGCATCCTTTGGAAACAAGGAAAAGACTACCTGGTCGAGTTTTCCCCGAAAACCCTAATTCGAATAGAATATTCCCAAGTTATTGCAAAAACGTTTTCACTTCCTAGGTCACATCGTGTCAGAACAAGGAGTTTTACGGAACCCATATAAGATGAAGGTTATTGAGGAATGACCAAGATCAAACAAGGCCATTGAAATCCGTAGTTTCCTTGATTTGATGTCATACGATGCGGATCAGCCAGTCGGCGTGACCAACCTTTCAGTACAAGGTAAAGCCTACATGATCGAGTATTGCTTTACACCCATTGTTTTTTCTTGTTCTTTTCAAATTTTTTTCCCGACCGATCAAGATCTTCATCCATTTAATTTATTTTAGGCAAAGAAAATCGAGTCGCTAAGGATTCAGATTGGCCCATGGCTCGAGAGCATCCCTTCAATATGAGGAAAAGACTACCAGGTGCTCAAGAAATCTAGCTTTCCACGACCAACATTGTTTGTTTCACTTATTTCTTCAATTTTGGCCTCAAAGATCTCTTTATTCCAATTTTGGCTTATTCGGGGCTAAACAATGCGGATAGGTCTATGGGTCGTGAGCATCCTTTTGACACAAGGAATAGACTACCTGGTCGAGTTTTCCTCGACACCCCTATTTTCAAGGGACCCCATTTAAGATAAAGGCTATTGAGGATTGACCACGATCAAACAATCCAACTGAAATTCTAAGTTTCCTTGATTTGATGTCATACGATGTGGATCGGCCAGTGGGCAAGACCAACCTTTTGGTACAAGGTAAAGACTACATGTTCGAGTTTTGCTTGACACCCACTGTGTTTTCTCGTTTTTTTCAAAAAATTTCCCCTAACAATCAAGATCTTCACCCACTTATGTTATTTGAGGCAAAGAAAATTGAATCGCTAAGGATTCGGATTGGCCCGTGGCTCGAGAGCATCCCTCATAATGAGAATAAGACTAAGACTACCCAGTGGTCAAGAAATCTAGTTTTCTTCGACCAACATTGTTTGTTTCACTTATTTCTTCAATTTTGGCCTCAAAAGATCTCTACTAATTCCAATTTAGGCTTATTCAGGGCCAAACAATGCGGATAGGTCTATGAGTCGAGAGCATCCTTTTGATACAAGGAAAAGACTATCTGGTCGAGTTATCCTCGAGACCCCTAGTTTTAATAAAATATTCCCAAGTTTTTTTCAAAAGAGTGTTGGCTTCCTAGGTCACATCGTGTAAAAACAAGGAGGATTAGGGACCCCCATTTAAGATAAAGGCTATTGAGAATTGACCACAATGAAACAATGCAACTGAAATTTGTAGTTTCCTTGATTTGATGTCATACGATGTGGATCGGCCAGTGGGCGAGACCAACCTTTTGGTACAAGGTAAAGACTACATGTTCGGTTTTTGCTTGACACCCATTGTGTTTTCTCGTTCTTTTCAAAAAATTTCCCCGAACGATCAAGATCCTTACCCATTTATGTTATTTTAGGCAAAGAAAATCGAGTCTCTAAGGATTCGGATTGGCCTGTGGGTCGAGAGCATCCCTCAGAATGAGGATAAGACTAAGACTACCCGGTGCTCAAGAAATCTAGTTTTCCACGACCAAAATTTTTTGTTCACTTATTTTTTTAATTATGGCCTTAAACGATCTCTATTAATTCCAATTTAGGCTTATTCGGGGCCAAACAATGCGGATAGGTCTATGGTTTGAGATCATCCTTTTGATACAAGGAAAAGACTACCTGGTCGAGTTATCCTCGAGACCCCTAGTTTTAATAAAATATTCCCAAGTTTTTTTCAAAAGAGTGTTGGCTTCCTAGGTCACATCGTGTAAGAACAAGGAGGATTAGGGACCCCATTTAAGATAAAGGCTATTGAGAATTGACCACAATGAAACAATGCAACTGAAATTCGTATTTTCCTTGATTTGATGTCATACAATGTGGATCGGCCAGTGGGCGAGACCAACCTTTTGGTACAAGGTAAAGACTACATGTTCGAGTTTTGCTTGACACCCATTGTGTTTTCTCGTTCTTTTCAAAAAATTTCCCTGAACGATCAAGATCTTCACCCACTTATGTTATTTTAGGCAAAGAAAATCGAGTCGCTAAGGACTCGGATTGGCTCGTGGCTCGAGAGCATCCCTCAGAATGAGGATAAGACTAAGACTACGCGGTGATCAAGACATCTCGTTTTCCTCGACCAACATTTTTTGTTCACTTTTTTTTAATTCTGGCCTCAAACGATCTCTATTAATTCCAATTTTGGCTTATTCAGGGCCAGACAACGCGGATAGGTATATGGGTCGTGAGCATCCTTTTGATACAAGGAAAAGACTACCTGGTCGAGTTTTCCTCGACAACTCTAGTTTTAATAAAATATTCCCAAGTTTTTGGCGAAAGAGTGTTGGCTTCCTAGGTCACAATATGTCAGAACAAGGAGTTTCAGGGAACCCATATAAGATAAAGGCTATAGAGGAGTTGCCATAATCAAACAATGATGCAGATGAGTCTGTGGCTCGAGAGCATCCCTTTATTATGAGGAAAAGACTACCCTGTGCTTAAGAAATCTAGTTTTCCTAGACCAACATTGTTTGTTTCCCTTATTTCTTCAATTTTTGCCTCAAACGATCTGTATTAATTCCAATTTTGGCTTATTCAGGGCCAAACAATGAGTATAGGTCTATGGATCAAGAAAATTCTTTGAATACAAAGAAAAGAATACCTCATCCTGTTTTCCTCGACACCCCTAGGTTTAATAAAATATTCCGAAGTTTTTGCAAAAGAGTGTTGGCTTCCTAGGTCACATCGTGTCAGAACAAGGAGTTTTATGAACCCATATAAGATGAAGGCTATTATGGAATTACCACGATCAAAAACTTATGATGTAACATTGCAATTAACAACTAAGAGTGTATATACTTCACATAAATTATCATCTAGAGGGTTTTTTTGGTTATGCTAAACTCGAATTTATAACGCATAAGATAATAGTATTGATCATAGAGGTTGACATGTGAAGCAAAGAAACTCCAAGGAAGAGTCGTCGGGTTGTTGGAGCGCACGTCGGAGTGCACGTCGCGGTGCACGTAGGGGCGCGGGACACCACGGGCGCAAGGGCCTCCGCAAGAGCCAAAGGATCATGGCCTGCGAAACACAAAAAAGGTCGAGCAGATCAGTAGGGGCGCGGGAGCGTCAGCAATGGCGCGGGTGACCCAACCATCTACGCGATAAGGGCGCTCCTTCCCCGTAGGGACCCCAATGATGGTTCTCCTTGGGACTCGAGATGTGAAAGTGACATCTAGGGCATGTGGGGACCAACGGACTGGCGCTTGACCATTGTGGACCCCAGCTGAGCTCATGGATCCGTTGAAGACCCACGCGGGACCACCAGGTCCGCTCTCACACCGGGGATCACACCCGCGGGACCACTGCACCCGGGACCACCCGGGGAACACTTTCCCCAACGATTCTCCAGCTCCAACGGCTCCATTGGAGCTCTTTCTTCCTCCTCTTTGACCTATATATATATATGTATTGAACAATATTATGGATTTTTGATTTTATAAAAATGTCTTTACGTCATTATTTCTCCCAAATTCTATACATTGAGTCTTAGGATTTCTCAATCTCATATTCTTACAAATAGTTCATATGTAATAGATATTTCGTACCATGGAGAAGATATTATGTAACATCATAATTAATAACTAATATTGAATATTCGTCATAAAGGCATGGTTAGCATCGAACTAATAAGTAGATGAAATGATATTGCTTGCAAAAACACAGCAAGGCGGAGACAATATATAAATCTTACTGAACTTATAGCATTGTTAAATAGTAACATGTTTTCATATTTGCTACATATTAAACATATTACAGAGTTACATGCTAATATGTTTCTGTATATTTTGCGTATATAAAATATAGTACAAAGTTAGATGCTAATATATTAAATATGAGTAACTGCTAGGTGATGGTATAATAAATAAACTTGTGTTAGAAGATTTGCATGCATGGATATTACATATGCAACTTTCTAAAACTCCTCGTTTCTATAGGGGCAAAATTGGCATAAAACGCAAATAGTTACCCTATTGATGTAGGTGCTGCTAGATTTTTAAATATACAAAATTTATAGGGTCATATGCTCAAATTTCCCTATATAATAAGCATATGCAGTTTTGTTAGGGGTGTAATAATAAATAGATTTTATAAGTTCTAAACAAATTAAAGAAAACCTTACTACAATTGATATAACCTAAATGTGGAAAGTAACTCATCTCTTTAAAGAATACACATTATGTGCATGTCGTTTGCAAGGTATGACAAATACAATATGGTCCTATGGAAATGCTTTTAGCTGTTGTCATACACCAATACAATCCACTTTCCAAAACAGTCTATTTCTGTAAAACCTCACTTTGTTTAGTTTTTCAAGCCAGTCGAACTTCATGAGTTGCTTAATTCCTTCTTCATGCTTTTCCTCATTTAGGAGCATCACACCATAAAAAACATGTAGCTTTCATTTGCGACTCATCCAAAGCTGCTTTAATTATTTAAATTCCTAACCTATATTAGAATGGATAAAGTAATCAATCAAATCTTGGAAAAAACGATACCTCGACATTTCCATATGTGGCACATTTAGCGATGGATTCAGCATGGTAATGGAAAGCTCTTTGCGGCAATTGGGTAATAGGTTTGATGCTCAACTCTTTAAAAACTTCATGAGTTTGTGAAGCTTTATAAAGAATTGGTGCAGCCATCGTTGCAGCTCCAAGATCATATGTTGTTCCAACTTTACCTAAGATCACACTTTCATTTGGTAAATTTTCAAGCATTCATTTTCTGAGAATGTTAACATTTC
>JAKUCM010006028.1:0-19389 GCA_023374145.1 Lepidium sativum
AAGTATATTTCATTTTACTCTAAAACTTTTTCTCTAAAATAGAGAAAAATTAGTATTCCCCTAAAATAGAGAAAAAATAGAATTATTTAGTTTTAGACAATTTCAAATATATTCTTTCATTTTTTTACTCTAAAATCAAGTAACTATATAATAGAGGTGTGTTTATTATAATGTATTCCTCTATTTCTTACTCTAAAAAGAATATCATGAGTACATTTCATTTTTACACTAAAATTGTCACCTCTAAAATAGAGAAAAAAATTGCACCCTCTTAAATATAGATGAAGTGGATTTGGAATAGCATTTGGAATAAAATAGAATTGAGTTGGAAATCTTCTTAAAGTCAAAAACAGGAGTGGATTTGGAGTGAAATTTACTTTAAAATAACATTTTGAATAAAAATAGATGTGGGTTGGAAATGTTTTTAACAAAAACATTTCTACCAACAACAAAAAATCATACAAATTATATGATATATATAATGAAATTCAATATACTACTGTTAAGTTTCGGAATAAAATCTTAAATTAAAAAGATGTAATGTAACATCTATCCAGAGACCATAAGAAGAATGTTGTCCATATTAAAACATAACAAAAGCTAGACTTAAAGAATTTGACGTTCTCTTCGATTAAGACGAAAGAGCATTAATATGAGACAAATACAGAATAATAGGAACAAAAAAGTCGAGACACACAGGAAAAATAAAAATCCCAGAAAAATCTATCTATCCACACAATTGACGAAACAATTTAACAGATTTTGGCTTCTTTTTGTTTAAATAAGCATAAGTATCAATTGTTTAAATAAATGAAAGTTTTTTATTTTAGAGATATATTATCCAAAAACTGAAAATCATACAAACGTACTCACTCCCTACTTAAGGGTCTTTATTTTGTATCATTAGAAAGTGAATAGACGAAAAAATGGTACAATGGTATATTTGAGTTTAAATTATATAATTTAGTGAGAAAGAATATATTTAAATGATTTTCTCATTGAGGAGTAATATATATATATATATATATCAAAATTCTACATTTTTAAATTTTTTTATTGATTTCTCATAATCGTAATGACCTTGTGGCCACATATTAAAATTTCTAACGAAGTTTGAAAAATTATAACTTTCGATTTTTACCTAATAACAATCGAAACATTTAATTTTTTTTTTGTCAACGGCAATATTATAAAAGGTGCAAAGATGCACAACCAAAGGTTCTTACAATCAATTATAGCATGTCTCCCTTACAAACTTGGCGAGAGCATCAGCCCTATAATTGAGATTATGAGGAATCATCGTAAGCAAGAAGGACGAGAACAAATCATGTAACCGTGTAAAGTCTTCCTAATATGGGAGAAAAGCTGGCCAATCCCCCGACTTCATTAAAACCTCCAACACCGCTGCACAATCGGTCGACATCTCCACTTCCAAAGCTTGGATTACCACCAGTGAGTCCATGGCCCACAAGACAGCTTCCACCTCGACATGCAGCGCTGACAAACTACGATTGACACATCGAGCACCCGAACAAACACCCTCTACTGAATCTGGAAAACCATACCATCGTAGCCCCATCTGTAGGTATGTCGTCTTCCAAGACGCGTCCAAGAAACATCTGTAACCAGTGAACCCTGAATTGGTTGTAGATGGGAAAATCCAAGAGGATTTATGTGTACCGGAGTAGCTCAAATATCGAGATCGTGGAGTAGCTGTTGTCAACCGTGCCTCTGACCATTTCACATATTCTGCCCTCGACCGTGTAATAATGCTGCAAGGGTCAATGACAAAATTTGAAAAACAGAAATTGTCCCGTGCCTTCCAAATATTCCAAATCAACCAAGGAAAATATAGATAACCTCCTCCGTCTTGCAGTCGCCAAAATAAGTAGTCCAGATTATACCAAATTGAGCCCCTTGGAAAAAGTCTGTATCGTAGATGGGATGTCCGATAGACCCATGTTTGTAAAGCTAAGGGGCAGTGGAAGAGCACATGATTAATAATCTCTGCCTCAGCTCTACATCTTAGATAATCAGAAGTACAGGGGAACCCCCGCTTCCTCAGATTCTGATTTACGACAACATTTTCTAACAGTATCTGCCTCTGAAAATGCCGAATTTTGCTCGGCGCGTATAATGCCTCAAAGGTTTGACCAAGATAGCCCCCCTGATGATTCGAAAAATTCTCCTTAGTGAGATACCCTGACTTTACAAAATACCAACCCGTTTCAGTAAAATGCCAACCCCAATAATATAGATATTGGCGTCGTGGTATCGGGATTCCTAATATTATATGGGCATCTATTGGGTTAAAAATATTGATGGACCAAAATATCCTTCCAGGATCTCGTCTGATGATAAATAAATTGATCCACTGTCACATCGGGGAACATTGGAAAAGACATTTGTGATACCGGACGAGGTATGTTATCTCGAATCCATGGATCTTCCCATACTCTGATCGTCGCCCCATCCCCAACTTTCCTAATTGCCTGTTTCAACACAAAGAATCGGGCCGATAAAATACTCTGCCAACCACAAGACGGATTAGCCCTCTCCCTCGCCATCAACGGGCATATATCCTTAAAATACCGCCCTTTCAAACCCCGAGTCAACAACGACTCTGGGGCTTCAATGAGATGCCAAAACTGTTTGGCTAATAAGGCGGAATTAAAATCCTCCAGAACTCGAAACCCTAAACCAGCTTCCGACAAAAGCAAAAACTCGAGGTTTTGCTCCTCCAATATTCTCAGGTAAACCTAAGTACGAACCCATTCTACCCACATTGTAGATCCCTAATGCTTGATGCAAAACCATTCTGTCAGTATCTGATATTCCTTGGTGAAACTGAATTGATGACTTCAGAAAATTAATCTGCTGACTAGAGATCTGCTCATACTCGCTAAGTATCCTCAAAATTTGATGCATTTCTTCTTTTGAAGCTTTACAAAAGAAAAGACTATAATCCAACAAGTGTGTCATAGACGGACTGGTCCGAGCGATAGAAATACCCGTCAGTAATCCCCGCTGTTCTGCAAGTCGTAACTTTGAGATTAACACCTCCGTACATAGAATAAAAATATAAGGTGATATAGGATCACCCTGTCTTAACCCTCGCTTGAGACAAATACATCCTCCAGGAACTCCATTTAATAATACTGAATATTCTACACTTGTAATACAGAACATTATACATGTTTTTCAGGCTTCACAGAATCCCAACTTCCGCAATCAAATCTTAACGAAATTACATTCCACTCGATCATATGTTTTACTCATGTTAGTTTTAATGGCTACATATTTTCCTTTGACCGAAGGATTTGTCTGAAGAGCATGAAACATCTCCTGAGCTATTAATATATTATTTGAGATATTTCTCCCAGCTACAAAAGCATATTGCGTTTCCGACACCAACTTAGGTAGCACCCTACGTAGCCGCAAACACATAACTTTAGAGATTATTTTACATGCCATAATACATAAGCTAATTGGCCTAAATTTTGCCATCCTTGTAGGCCGAGAAACTTTCGGAATAAGGCATATATTTGTCTTATTCAAACTTGCCTCGAAAAATCCTTGAGAGATGAAGTTATTCACCAAATTAACTAGATTGTCATGTACAATATCTCAGGCCTCTTGGAAAAACATGGTTGTCATCCCATCTGACCCGGGGGCTTTCGAGGGATCCATCGAGAACATAGCCTGTCGAATTTCATCATTAGAGACTCTTCACATCCAAATCCGATTATCCACATCACTAATTTTGGACTCTAACTCATCCAAAACCAAAGTAGAATCTCCATTACTGGAAAAAAGACTGGAAAAATAATGTGTTGCTTCCTTGAGGATATCTTCATCCCTTGTAACACAAATATCCTCCCTCGAGTAAAGACCACTTATCCTATTACAAGCTATATGCTGCTTCGTCTGGGCATGAAAGAATTGTATATTTCCAATACACCTCCTCTTCACCGTAAGCACGTTGAAGGTCTAAACTAACTTGTAAAATCCTGTAGGAGTCCAGGGTCCCACTGTTTTTGAGACCCTCCAACTCCCTTACCAGATTCTTAATACTCTGTTGTCCATTTAAGATATTTTGTTGCCGCCAATGTGAAATTTCACGGCAGCAAACCTTCAACTTGTCATTCAGCGTAACATGATTTTTATGCTGATGACCGGCCCAACTCTTCCTAATAAGGTCATGGAATCCAGGCTTTCGAACCTAACGCTTATCCAAAATAAACTGCCTCCTCTTAAAAAACGTACTTTCTGAGAAACGTCCTAAAATCGGTCTATGATCTGACCCTATCATATCCAGATATTCAACTTCTAATTTTGGAAATAAGTCGTACCATTCTTCATTTCCAAAGTATTTATCTAAAATGCATCGGACTACTCCATTTTGCCGGACACCCGGCCAAGACCAGAAATTCCCTAATCTCGGAAAATCTATCAGACCACAATCCTGCAACATCTGGTTAAAAGTTACAAATTGTGATGCAGCCCTTATAGATCCTCCTTGTTTTTCATGATTCCCAGTAAGTTCATTAAAGTCTCCAGTTACTAACCATGGTTCTGATCATTGAATTCTCATCGTAGTTAACCGTTCCCACACTTGGTCCCTTTTTTGCCGTACTGGTTCACCATAAATGAAAGTTATAAAGGCTTTTCGACCTTTCAATTATGTAGTAATATCAATCATATTTTTATCTTTATAATTTATAATTACATTCTTCTAATCCTTATAGAATAATGCTAATCCGCCACTCATGCCAATTGGTTTTACCATAGTTAGAAGACTATAACCAAAATGACTCTTCAATTTTCCCATAAATAGAATATTATTCTTAGTCTCAGACAGAAATAAAAATTGCTGGTTTGAATTTTTTCCAAATATCTCTCAAATAACTAATTGTAATTCTACTGCCAATCCCTTGATAATTCCAACAAAGAACATTAATCTTAAAACTAAATTTAAATTTTCATAAGACTTTTGTCCTTATCATTCACTGTACCCTCTTCAGCTATCTTCTGCTTCGGGGTTTTCTTCAGGGACAATACTTTCATTGTCAATGCCTTTTTAAAGCTGACCCCTCTAATTGGGGTATTGGACCTAGAATACGGCTTGCTTGGACCTGCTGGAGGTTTAACTTGCTTTGCAACCCGACACTTTTGTAAAGTTTGTGCAAACTCTGTATTCATCTTCTCTCGATTAGCTGTAGGTATTGTTTGAACATTGGCCAGAGCTGCTCTAAATGGCAAATCATCTAGAAGATCTTCCTCTGAGTACAAAAGGGTATCTTTCTGCTCATAACTTCTAAACCAGCCTCCACATATGCTTCCTCCTCACTTGGAGACAACGCAGTCTCAGCTATAGCCAAACCCGAACCATCATCCTCATAATCAAATGTGACGATTGTATCAGCTGATGGATCACCGTCTGTACCAGTTTGAGTAGGATCCGATTGTAATGCTGCCGCTTATTCGATATCTGCCAACGCTGTCTTGGCCTTGTTCACATCTTGGAACAAAGGTCGTCGGACCTGCCATGATTCCACCAAAAAATCCAATAGCACAAGAACCAAAATACTGATGTAAGTGACAAACATAATTAATATTATTGAACTGTAAAATTGTATTATAGCTGTGATCCCTTACCAACTTTTCTAGCTCCTTTTTAGTTCTCAAAAAAGGTAGTCCACGACCTCTTTTATTATCAGGATGACCCGCAACTTTTGTGCCACTTGCCATCGACGAACCTACCAGAACCGCGCCCTTGTAGCTCTTAGATCTCTGATCAGCTAAGGGTTTCCCATGTTCGACAATCCCACTTCCCACATTAACAGACTTAGCTTTAAAATAATTACCCGAATCATGTGTCATTCTATGACAAAGACTACAATACCCCCATTAACCTCTTATACTCTATCAAAATTTTTGATTCTTGACCTTCTTCAAATTCTAAAACAGAGTTAAAAATCAGAGTTATGGAATACAATGTCTCTAACTACCCCAATCGACTCAGCCACAATCTTATACACTTCATCCACCCGATACTCAAATGGAAAAGTGAATCTAACCCACAACCTAATTGTAATTGGATAATCTGCCCCAGCCATAGTCCTCCAAGGGGCATAGGTGACCATCCAACCATCAAAGTTAATGGCCCAATCTTCTAGAACACGTTCCGAGTCTCCATCTGTCTGAAATTCAAATTGAAACCTACCGTTTCCCAAATTCAGCCCTTTAACTTTACCCACCAAATCTCATAATTGTGGCATTCGAAACAAAAATGTATCAACATTTTGTTTCTGTGGGGTTAGACATCTACCCATTAAAACCCTTGAAGATCTAGCAAGTAATGTCATATTGTCAATTTTTGGAATATTAATCTTGAGACTCTTATTAGGCGACCCATTCACTACAATCTTCTTATTCAGAGAAAGTTGTGCTATTGCTACACAAAATCCTAGTATAAACCGTGAAGACCAAAATATAGAATACAATCGTGAATGTGAATTATTCTCACAAGATACATTTGCTTTTATAGCAATAGATGGTATTATCAACCATTCAACGAGAAACCCTAGGGTAACCAGAAATTTAGGCTTTATCTTCCTAATTCGAAATTTAAAAATATAAAAGATTTGAAACCCCCAGTATCTCGTTCAAAATTACTTCCCATTAATTGGCTAATTTCGAAAAAATCTTCAAACTTTCACCTAGATAAAAGGATAGAATAAATATCTTCCTGAAAATTAGGAAAAATTACCTTCTAACACCACAGACGAAAGTATTAGTTCTAAAATTCAAACGACAATAGATGAGATGCAAAGAGATATTGGTAAAAAGACTCAGGAGTCTTTCAAACAAGTAAGGGATCAGTTATACTTATACATCCTAAGACAATTTTAATGTATTTTTCTATTTTCACTCTAAAACAGAATAATTCTTTAATAGGAAATATATATTAGTCCAATGTATTCATCTATTTTTTTTATTTTAAAAGAGAGTATTCTAAGTATATTTCATTTTTACTTTAAAAACTTTTCTCTAAAATAGAGAAAAATTTCTTTAAAATAAAGGAAAAATAGCATTATTTTATTTTAGACCATATCTAATAAATTTTTGTTTTTTTACTCTAAAATAGAGTAACTATAGTATAGAGGTGTGTTTATTATAATGTATTTCTCTATTTCTTACTTTAAATGGGAATATCATGAGTATATTTCATTTTTACACTAAAATGTCAAAAATATAGATGAAATATAGCATTATATGATTTTATAGTCAAAAATAAAGGTTAGTTAAAGTTAATTTATTCTAAATATTATTTAGAATAAAAAATATAGGTGAGGTGGAGATATTCTTAAAATCAAAAACAGATGTGGATTCAGAGTGAAATTTACTTTAAAATAATATTTAGAATAAAAATAGATGTGGCAAAAACATTTCTACTAACAACAAAAAAATTCATACTAGTTTGAATATTTGTTTCATAAGATCAGATTGAATGTTTCAATTTTCTTGTGGTGTATATATATACAAACTATATGATATATAATGAAATTCAATATACTACTGTTAAGTGTCGGAATAAAATCTTAAATTAAAAAAGACGTAATGTAACATCTATCCAGAGACCATGAGAACAATGTTGTCCATATTAAAGAATTTGAAGTTCTCTTCGAATAAGACTAAAGAGCATTAATATGAGACAAATACAGAATAATCGGAACAAGAAAAGTCGAAACACACAGAAAAAATAAAAATCCCAGAAAAATCTATCTATCCACACAATAGACGAAACAGTTTAACAGATTTTGGCTTCTTTTGTCTTAAATTTGAATCGTCTTTTTGCATCTGTAATTAATGACCGTTTTGTTTTTTCACCCACTCTTCTCCTTTCTATCTTCAATTTTAATTAACGGACATCATTCGATGTTGATTCAAAATATAATCCCAATTTCTTACGAAATTTCCAGTAAATGTGGCTTCTGGGAGCATAATTCGGTGATTTGTGAAGATGGGTAACAAAGTTATGTGCATGAGGAAGAAAGATGTAGTGATAAATGGAATAGATGGATCCAGGAGCAAGAGAATGAATCGTTCTCAGAGGAAGTTACTTGCTGATGAAGAGACATTGCATCGACGAGCTTTATCCATGGCTATTCATCAAACTCAGCTTTCTCAGAGATTCGATGGATCCATGTCTAGACGTGTCGGGTCTACTAGCTCCAAAAGAAACTCTGATCCATTTTCCAACAACAAACAGGTTCAACCTTTTTGCCAACAATAACGATAAAGTTCAAATCTTTAGACTAGATCTTTGACTTTTCTCTCGTTCAACCAGAGAAAAACTCTAGCTTGAGAAGAGAGATCAAAAGTCTTTGATACTGACATTACAGGTTGGGACCAAAAGAAGTAGAATCTAATAGAACAAGTGTTATCTTTAGCTTATTGTTCTCAAAAGTTTGTGTAGTTCGCTTTGCCTTTTTGAAAAGTTTGCATAGCTATTTGTCATATTTTACTGTACAAATCTGTCTTCTTGTGATCAAGGACCAGAATAATGAAGATTTCTTTTAGTTATTGCATTCTGTTTTTTGGATACTTCCGATAACTTTGTTGGAAAACTCAATATTTTTGTACATGTCAATATCACTGCTTTGTAATTGATACTGCTTATTGCTATGAGAAACTAAGTCTTTCGTGATCAGAACACATTTAATTGTTTGATTTTACATACGCAAGTATCTGTTTATGTCTTCAGGGGCCTGATTTTGTGGAGAGGTTGACTGTAAAGAAATTCATTCTGGTTCATGGTGAAGGGTTTGGGGCATGGTGTTGGTACAAAACTATTGCTTTACTGGAAGAGTCTGGACTATCTCCTATTACAGTTGACCTGGCTGGATCTGGATTCAATATGACAGATGCGAATAGCGTTTCCACCTTAGAAGAATATACAATACCGTTGATTGAACTTCTTCAAAATCTTCCTGATGACGAAAAGGTTAGAATTGCTCATGTGTAGATAGTTTGTTTATGTTGAAACTTGGAAGGAAGTGTCTTGTGTTATTACATTGAAACTCAAATGTCTTGGTTTCTTTTATAGTTTGGGTCAATGTCAAAGCACTAAGAAGATAATGTGGTCCATGTATTACCATAGTATGTCTGGCACGCATAAAGAAAATTGTGACAGCTATAAAATTAAGTTTATATGATCTTTTTTGTGTGTGAATAGAAGTTTCTGCTACTGTTAGACCTAAAGTTTGGTTGAGGAGTTATCTTTTATTTGACTTTCCTTTGCATTCTTTTATGAAAGGCTTACAATTTTAATCTTAATTCTAGTGTCATGCTTAATCATTGTAATACACTTGTGTGAAGCAATGAGTGTTGACAATTGCAGGTGATTCTGGTGGGTCACAGTACTGGAGGTGCAAGTGTTTCTTATGCATTAGAGCAGTTTCCAACGAAGATATCAAAAGCTATATACATTTGTGCTACTATGATTTCTGACGGGCAAAGACCCTTCGACGTCTTTGCTGATGAGGTAACACTATTCACACTAGTTTCTTAGAAAGTCAATGGTTAGTTCTCCTCTCATCTTGTAAATAATTCCTGGTTTCTGTGTTTGTTCTTAATACTCTGGAAAACTATCTTCATTGCAGCTTGGTCCTGCAGAACAATTTATGAAAGAGTCAAGGTTCTTGATCTATGGAAACGGCAAGGAAAAATCTGCAACCGGGTTCATGATTGAGAAACCACACAAGAAAAGCTTGTACTTCAATCAGTCATCCAATAAGGTAACCATTTAATTGATTCATTTAGTCCCAAGTGTTGGTTCTATTTAGAATTATTGCTACTGTTTGTTTGGTTTGAAAGCTAAAAGTTCTGTTCTGTCTGGTTTTTAAGGATAGGCCTAATGTAACAATTATCACTATGTTATCTATTTAAAATTGTTTCAGGACATTGCATTGTCTATGATCTCGATGCGGCCTGTACCATTGAGTCCAATGATGGAGAAGTTGTCTCTTAGTGCAGAAAGATATGGTAAAGGTAGGAGATTTTATGTTCAGACGCTTGATGACTTGGTACTTTCACCGGACGTTCAAGAGAAACTCGTTAGAGAGAATTGCCCTGAAACAGTTTTTAAGATCAAAGGAAGTGATCATTGCCCTTTCTTCTCTAAACCTCAGTCTCTTCACAAGATCCTTCTTGAGATAGCTCACATTCCTTAAAAAAGACAAATCACAATGTATAATAAGATTCTTATACTTTCGAAACTTTTATATATTTTCTATTTTAGGTTTATACGAAACAAGATTCTTGTAGGAGATTATTGATGTTCCTCATATTTTGTTGGTTTAGAGCTCATTATTACAGTTATATTTGGTGAATTCGTCTGTGTTTTATTGAGATTTCAAGTCAAAAACGTTCAGAGTTGAAATCATGCTTGAAGGTGGACTTTGGATCATGCTTGAAGGTGGACTTTGGAGAAATTTGAAGCATTTTCTGGTATTCTCCACGAGAGGAAAGATCGATCGATCAACACAAGGATCGATCGATCAATGCTTTAACAAGATATATGCGTACGATATGAAGAACGACTTGGCTTCTGAGAGATCAAATCAATATCCAAAAATCGATCGGTCAACACAAGGATGAGATCGGTCGATGCCCTTTGAAGAAACCTAATTTCACGATTTATCAGCTCTAGTTTTGAAACCTATAAATACTCTTTTCCTATTTTATTTTTGAGAGGGTCTTTGAACTTTTGAAGAACGATTTTTACAGAAGTTTGAGAGTTTGTAAGCTAGGAAGAATATCTCTTCACACTTGAGAAGAATTTATGAATCTTATTTCTATATATTAATGCAATTTTAGTTTCAGTTCATCATGATTTGCTTGGTTCATTGTTATATGTCTCAGTAGATCTTAGATCGGATTTAGGGATTCTAGGGTTTTAGAATTTACTATTAAGGAACAAATAAGATTGATGAATAGATGATTCTCCTTCTAATACTTGAGTTTAATGCATAGATTAGTTTGATAACCTAGTCGATGATTTTAGGTTGTTAATTTTCAAGAAGTTTGTTAAGAACTAGAGCTAGATTAAAAGAGCAACTCTTTCACTACCAACGAAAGTTGATGCTAGGTTAGATTGTGGGTAATTGAACAGAAGCGATAAAGCCTACTTGTTGAAGGGTAGATTCAACGAGAGTTGGTTTATCTTTATTTATGTTCAAGCCGAGAATATGATAAGATTAGTTCCTGAATAGTTTCCTTGACAAGAGTTCAAACTCCTTAATGACTATCTGATATCCGATTGTTTTAGTTATTTGATTACATTCGTGTTTAAGTTGTTAGTATTTACTTCTCGGATTTTGATTGATATAGCTTGCGATTCGATTGAAGTCGAAAGTGTGATCTGGTTCTCTGAGGAATTTGACCCCTAAATACTATAACGTTTGTTGTGCACTTGCAGTAGGATATAGGGTTAAAACTCTTTGTATCAAAGATTTTGGTGCCGTTGCCGGGGAACCATTAGTTGTCTTTCGATTTTCTGTTTACAGTTTCAAGTTTATATCGTTACTTAACTTTTTTTTTTTATTCGTTTTTGTTCCTTTTCAGGTGTTTGACTAGAAGTCGAGGTTCAGAAAATCTAATCAACTTGGATAATCGAGAGCTTACGAGGATTGAAAGAGAAAACTGAAAAGCTAGGAATATGAATCCTCCAGAGAATCAAGCACATAATCTGCAGGATATGGCCACAGTGGTACAACAATTGCAGAGATAGTTGGCGAAGATTAGGAGAGCACGAGAGCCTGCTCAACGCAGAGCGATAGGTGACATGGACATTCCACACATCCACTATCAAAATCGCTCAGCTATTCGACCTCCTGCTATTGAGAGGAATGATTATGAGATCAAACCTCGGCTTATTCGGTTGGTTAAGCAGTCTGTCTTCAATGAACTTTCAGGCGAGAACCCTATGGATCACATAGAGAATTTCAAAGACATATGTGGCACCACAAGCTCTAATGGTGTACATGCTGATTATGTGAAGTGTAAGCTTTTCCATCATTTACTCTCAGATAGAGCTTCTAGGTGGTTGCGTTCATTACCTCCAAGATCACTCACCACATGGGCTCAGGTTCGAACAGTGTTTCTCGATTAGTTCTACACTAAGTCCAAGACTGCAACTCTAAAGAGCAAGATTTCATCGTTTCAGCAACAATCAAGGGAATCTCGGAATGAAGCATGGGAACAATTCAAGAAGTATCAGCAAGATTGTCCACACCATGGGTACTCGGACGAGCAGTTTCTCAACACTTTTTATAGTGGAATCGAGTGGGATTACAAGAATTCTCTGAATGCTGCCAGCAATGAAGAATTTATGACTAACACTAGGGATGAAGCTTTCACTCTAATTGATAACTTGGCTGCAACTTCTGGTAGTCATTGTCCAGAGTATGATCGAACTAGGAAGGTGAACAGTGTGGAGATTCGGAGGATTGATGACATTGCTGAAAAGTTGGATATTCTGATCCGAGCAAATCAGGGTAATCACAGGAGTATAAATCAAGTTGAGGACAGCAGAGAAGTGGCTCAGGTTCAGGATAATTCGGTTGGTTCTGAAGACCAAAGGGAGGTCGATTATGTTAACTGGCAGAACAGGGAGCTAAACCTGAACTACCTTTTCTGCAGGAGCAATAACGTTGAGAACCCTCAGGATGTTACTTTTCCAGCACCCACATTGCCTCAAGGATCACCTTTTCAGGGAAAGCCAATCTTTCGAAATTCAGTTCAGAGATGGGGTAATAAGAAGCCGTTTGTTCCGAATGCAGGAGGAAGTAACTGGCAAAGGCCATATAAGCCTTATGAACCACCGCAGATGCAGCAACAACCTTCAGCACGAACTTCAGGAACATCAAACGAAGAGGTTAAGACCTTGATTCAGCAACTTGCTGTTGAGCAACAAAAGACTACAAGAGAGCTTAATACCAAGATGGACAACATCTACAATGATCTAAATGGGAAGTTTGAGTCAGTTTCTATGCATATCAAGAAGCTAGACACCCAAGTTGCTCAGACTGTTGAGGCTATTAAACGTCCACAAGGAGCTTTACCTGGAAAAGTTGAGAAGAATCCCAAGAAATCTTGCAATGTGGTCAATTTCGAAGTAGGGAGTTCAGTTGAGAGTAAGTACAACCCTCTTATTCCATACCCTAAAGAGCTTGTGAAGATAGAGGATCGAGGAGATTTCACTATACCTTGTCGAGTTGGACAGCTAGTTTTATGCGATGTCTTGTGTGATTCTGGAGCTAGTATAATTGATATCTCTTTGGAGACTATGCAGAAATTTGGTATTGAACTAATGCAAGAGCATCACTCATCGATTTCTTTTGGAGATGCATCTTCTAAGGTACCTAGAGGAAGACTTGTTGACTTCACTCTTCTGGTTGGGAATAACAAGATCCCTACAGACCTTACTGTTGTTGAAATTGCAAGAGAATAAGTTGTTCTGATCTTATTGGGAATGCCATTCTTCAACACAGCTGATGCTAAGTTAGACTTCCTAAGTCAGAGAGTTGTGTTGCAGAACGTGGACAAGGATGTTTCATATCCTATTCGAACTTCATCGAGTAATTTCTGTGGGATGATTTGAGATGATGGAATGAAGCAAGTGAGCACTGAATCATTAACTCATGTTGCAGTATATGGTGAAGAAGACAGTGATTGTGATGAGGATTATGGGTTGCTCCATGAACAGGAGAATGACTCAGCTGAACTTTAAGACACTTGTATCATTTATCGTCTTGACAAATTGTGCAACTATGATGTTAAAGGTTTTGTTATCAAATTTTTTACAGGTAGTCTTGGCTTTGATACTTCTGGAATCTACACGGTCAAAGAGATATGCCGGGTTGGAACTATTGCATTGCTAGATGCTTCAGGAAGGAAAATCCACAAGAAAGATGAATAGTTTAAGAAATTCATCATTGAGGAGATCAATGTCCGAAGAGTGAGCAAACGTCACTCAAGCGGTTCCGCCATCTTAATGACATCCGAGTCAAGCTAATGACAGTAAATAAGCGCTGAGTGGGAGGCAACCCACTATTTGGTAGTTTGTTTTTCGTTTCCGTTTTAGTTTGCATTCATTTTTGTTTTTGTGTATTTGTTCAAAGTAGGAAGCTGTCGGAAAGTAATGATCGATCGATTCAGTAAACGATCGATCGATCAATATGCATAATAGGTGTGCGCACGATCTGCTGCCCTGTCGAACAAGCATAACTCTACTGATTGAAGGAGATATGTCTGACGCACGATCCAGAGCACGAGATGCTAAAGATAGATCGATCGAGCAATGGAACTATAGAAGATCGCACGATTCCATTGCCCAATTTAGAAGGTAAGGATCGATCATTATTTGCTTTCGAGAGCACAAATCGATCGATCAACATAAGGATCGATCTATCAACATAAGGATCGATCGATTCTTGACCCAGGTTCATCTTCTTAAACGCGCAGAACGGTTTCAATCGAGCATTATTTATATTCCGAAAATTTTCAAACCTTGATTTCTCTCTCGTTTTCATCCGTTTTTAACGACTCAAAAGCCTAATCAGCTTAGAATCACCATCTATCTGTTTATGTGGTTCATTACTTTGATTAGCAAAGGTATGTCCTCTAAATTCAAATTTTCTGTCCGATTTTGGAAGTTGAATTGGATAAAGGGGAACTTGCTTTCTTGTTGATTTTCATTGATTAACTGATGCATATGCCTTATTCTTACATGAATTTGACTCCTTCTTGCTGTTTGGATCATTGAATTTCAATTAGAGATTGCGTGTTAAGTTGAAGGATAATTTCTAGAGGAATTTCAAAAAATTTAGGCTTGATCTTGATGATTGTAGTTGGATTGATGCATTGCTGGATATTGATCTTTTTTAATTGAATAATCAATCAGACCGCTGATTATTTGTATGCCTATGTTATCAAACTCTTGTGAATTTTCTCGATCACAAACTCATTTTTTCGGTTATGTCTCTGTTCTTTTATTGTAGATAGTTCAAACATCCACTACTAATCCTAAGAAGCCTACGAAGAAGGTCCAAGTATCTTCGAGTCATCAGCGTGGTCAGTCGTCGCAACAGCATGACGATACACCTAGATATGGACATCTTGGTGAATGTTTGCCTTGGCCGAGACCGGAACAGACATTATTATTGATAATGTGGCTAGCAGGGATACTCCTTCTATTGTCAAGACTACAACAGCATATAAGGATCAAAATAAAGGAGATGGTTGGAAGAGCTTTCATGAAAGCTTCTATGATCAACTCCTCACTGACACTATTATTCCAACAAAATTCCTTTGCCGTGAGACATTGCATCGGATGGGATTCTTGAAGATGTTACTAAGCTGCTTGATAATCTTGGTTTCACCAAGTTCTGTTTTGATTCTTATCCACTTTATACGGAGGTCGTTAGGCAGTTCTTAGCGACATGTGATCTACACATGTGTGCTGAACCTCACAGTCCGGTTTATGCTCAATACTTCACGTACTTATATAGAGAAGCTCTTTATACAATCACCATTCAGGAGTTGTGCCAGGTTTATGATTTTGATGAGTATGCAGTTGGATATAAACCATCGAAGAACTATCCTCCGAAGAATGTATTGTGGTACTTGTTGTCTGGTGATGGGTATCAAGGTAAGTCTTCAAACCTTACTCACATCAGGAGTCCTACTATTAGGATAGTTGCTAAGCATATTGGGTCGACCATTCTAGCTAAGGAAGAGTCAGGCAGTGTCACCAAATCTCAGCTGGACTACTTGCACGAGACTATCTATCCTTTGGTACCAGATCTTTACCAAGATCCTACTTATGCTACATGTCCTCCTTTGAACATCGACTCGGGGTATCTATTTGCTAATGAGCTGATTAAGCGCAGATTTAGAGGTAACCCGAGGAAGGGACTAATTGAGCTGATTGGTAGTCTCTTGATACCGATTTTAAGATTTCATGTATTAGATCTCAGTCAGACAGAGGTTGTGCAGAGGATTGATTTGATCGATACAGCTGCCTTGGCGAGATTTTGATACTTTTTGGAGAAGAAGCAGTGGACTATCTTCGATGAAACACCACAGATGATGTATGTCACCCTTCCAGCTCCTCACATCACTTCGGTTACCTGCAGAGAGAACGTGGAGTTCCAGCCAGATTTGTCACATCCTGAGATTTCCGGCAAGCTTAAGGAGAAGGAAGCTGGACCACGCGCCCGATATAGGAGAGATCGAGCTTCCACTTCTGCTTCGTTCGCACCTCCAGCTCCAGCTACTCAACCTTCCGGGTTTTTGCTTCCTGAGTTTCCTAAGGAGGAACTCAGACTACCTCATTACTCACCAGATTTTACGGATCAGCAGTTTAGAGAGTGGCAAGTCGAGAATGAGAGGAGGAAGATATCGATTCAGCGGACCATTTGGGATGCTTTGAGGAAGATCCTAGCTTCTTTTTGTATGAGTGCACCTGCAGCTGATCGTGATGAGCATGTCTTTATGCCTACTGCGTCTACTAGCCGACCAGATGTTGCTCGACATCAGTCTGATGATGATGATGAGGAATATCGGCCATTGGAGTGTCGCTTTCCTCGCCATCGCAGAGCACCGGGCGACCGCGATAGCCAGAGTCCTGAGTAGCTTCTTGGCTACTTCCTACCTTTGTTTCAGTTTCTTTTCATTTTATTTTAGACTATTTCTTTTTTCTTTCTTTTGTTTCTTATGCGTTTTTTATGTCTTCTTTTTGATTTATTTTTACACTGGGACGGTGTAAAGTAAGTCTGGGGGAGAACACTTATTGACTAACGCATTTTTCTGATTTGTTTCTTTTGCATTCTCAATTATTCAGACTATTTCTTTCATTTATTTCTGTATTTTGAGCTTTTAATATTGACATCAGACTACTTGATTTTTGATTTTCCTAGCATTATCCTGGACTCAGTATCGCTTGATTTGCATTTGTCAGGAATCGATCAGACTATTGGAAAACCTAGAGACAAAGCAACACTCAGTTTCAGAGCACATTCATCTCAACTTTCAGAGGATTTCATGATCATTTCACACCTAACCTGACTTAATCCTCTCGTCAAGGGAATTGGTAATACATCAGGTATGTTCCTTCTCTTTACTCATTGAAAGATGTTCCTTGTAAGTTTGGTTATGTTTCTCTCTTCATCATTTTCAGGCCTTTTAAGCCAAAAATTATGATGGTACTCGATCTAAGTTTTTGCATGAAGTTAGCCTAGGGTAAAAGTTTCCCAATGACGCTGCAAGTTTTTAAAGTGAATTGGATGTTTCTGAGGATACATCCAATGACGTAATCATTTTCACTTTACTAATTAGCTTACTGAAGGAAACTTGAATGAAGCAACTCACGTATACTCTTTAGTTACCAAAGAATCAGCCAAGTAAATAAAAAGGATACCCTAAGCAAAACTGGGAGGAATTAGTTTTATGAAAAGAGAGAGAGATGGAATCAAATTGAAGGTAGTCTAGAGAGTAGAATATGAATTTTTGCCTCTTGATCGATATCCCCACGAATGAGACTGCACTTAGATTTATTAAGAAGTCAATATGGGGAATATGATTGTTTGTTTTGAATTGTGACACGAGATTGTTATGTTTGCTAAGTCTGGGGGAAGTACAAGGTAGTCTCGATTTTGATAAGTAATATTTTTGCGATCACTTTGGACTTGATGTGTAGGATGGAGAGAATCATTTTTCTTATGAGATGTGATCTTCATACATTCTGATTGAGACTATGTAAGTAAGATATGGGATCGTCATGTAAATAACTGAAAAGTCAATTGAATTACTCAAATTAGTAGTTTGGTGTGATTCTGATTGGTTCATTCAATTGTATTATAGTATTTTTTCTTTTCTTAAGAATGTAAATATTTTATTAATAAAAAGTACTAAGATTTTCACCATGTGGAACTTATAGATTTGGTTTCATGCAAAAAATAAGGATCAATTCCGAAGAATGAAAACGTTTTCAGGATCAATGAAGTGATAATCTATTTTGAAATATCAAAAGAAAACATCTTAAGGAAAGAGCCTGAAAAGTTGATTTTACAATATAGGTTACGATCGTGCTCTCGGTTATCACGATAGCAATAGTTTATAGAAAAACTCGAAACGTATTGAAGTCAGAAAGAGCCTGAAAAGTTAATTTAGTGGTGCTTGTGTGTTATTAACTAAGAAAAATCGACATGAGTTTCATGCGTGATGTTTGAAATTTATTAAAAAGTGAATATTTCGTAAATTGTAATGTATATGCAACTTTAATTTTTTTTTTTTTGTAAAAGTATATACAATCATAGAAAAGAAATCTGAATGAAGTGAAAGTTGCTTTAGAGTTCAACCAAAAAACGTGCAAACTTAAAAATAAATAAGTTATCAAGAATGTATAGCAAAATAAATAAAATATGACTAATAAATTTTATTTCTTCTATTTGATTATAAATTTGGTTAAGGTTCTTCCATACATAATGTATAGCAATTATATTCATATTTGTGTTCTCTTTTTTCTTTTGGTCGAGTCATATTTTAGTTTTCTTTCATTGGTTAGTTCATCTGCTAACATGATAGGGATGAAACTGAAATTTTCATAAAATATATCTCTACTAAAAGATTAAAATACACAAGGACACCTTTTAAAAAAAATCCATTTGATATCTAATATGAAACAGATAAGTATGTAATTTACATGTTACTGTATACCACTTGTATGTCTGCTAATTTTGGATTGTATTTAAAGTTTTCTTGGGTATTCAAGTAATTTCTTAATTTGAAAAAAAAAATTGTTTAAGTATCATTTATTATTTTTTTCACCGCTATTGTCTCGAAATAATTGTATAGCTTTATTTGATATTGTTAAGGGTTCCAAAATAATTATAAATCATTGGATTATGTTAATATAATTACTCATAGAAAAAATTGCGTAATTTCTTGTGATATTTTTTTATAATTTCAAAATGATTTGAGCTATGAATCATATTTATCGATATAATTAGTAATACAAAAATAGTTTTTATTAAGGTATTCCAATATCTCTTTCGTTTAAGAAAAAGTTTTTTGTTTTTATTTTATTTTTTATGATCCAAAGTATGTAATAAATAATTATTTGGCAATCGTCATTAGAAAACCACTCAACATTAATCATGATTATAATAATAAATTGGTTAAAAATAGTTGTTTTGATTAATTTTTGACCAACATAAATTTTCAGCGAACGATTTTTGACCTTTCAATTTTGATAAAAATTAATCGAAACAACTATTTTGGACCAATTTATAATTATAATCATGGTCAAACTTAAGTTGT